>JAQQSO010002142.1:0-14641 GCA_028658305.1 Pachyuromys duprasi | reverse complement strand
GTTGCTGTGTAGGTATTGCATGAATTTTGTTTTGTCATGGAAAATTTTGTTTTCTCCATCTATGTTGATTGAAAGCTTCGCTGGGTATAGTAGTCTTGGTTGGCATCTGTGTTCCCTTAAAGACTGCATGACTTCTGCCCAAGCCCTTCTGGCTTTCATAGTTTCTGATGAGAAGTCTGGTGTGAGTCTGATCGGTCTACCTTCATATGTTACTTGACCCTTTTCCCTTGCTGCCTTTAATATTTTTCTTTGTTTTGTAGGTTTAGTGTTCTGACTATGATGTGATGAAAGGTATTTCTTTTCTGGTCTAGTCTATTTGGTGTTCTGTAGGCTTCTTGTATGTTGATGGACATTTCTTTTTTGAAGTTGGGAAAATTTTCTTCTATGATTTTCTTAAAAATATTTTCCGGTCCTTGGAGCCTGAGTCTTCTTTTTCATCTATTCCAATTATTCTTAGGTTTTGTCTTTGGATGGCATCCTTTTTTTTCTTGGATGTTTTGTGCTTGGGATTTTTCAGATTTTCCATTTTCCTTGAGTGAGGAATCCATTTCAGCCAGCGTATCTTCTGCTTCCGAGATTCTCTCTTCTGTCTCTTGTATTCTATTGGTGATGCTTACCTTTGTGGTTCCTGATCTTTTCTCTAAGTTCTCCAGTTGCAGGTTCTTCTCCCTTTGTGTCTTCTTTATAGATTCTAATTCTGTTTTCATGCTTTGTACCGTTTCCTTCAACTGATTGACTGTGTCTCTTATTTTCGTTGTTTCCTCTCTGTTTATCTTTGATTGTTCCTGTATGTGGGCAGTTAATTTCTTCTCCATTTCTTTGAGGGCCTTGTTCATTTCCTCTTTTTGTCCCTCTTTTTGTTCCTCCAATATCTGCATAATCAAAGCTTTAATATAATTTTCCTGTGTCTCCGCTGAATTAAAAAGTCCACTGCTTTTGGGTGTTTCTGGTGGGGCCATGGTGTCCTGATTTTTGTTGGGTGAGTTCTTTCGCCGATTTCTGGGCATTTGTTTATATATAATCAAGGAGCTGTTTGTGCTTTAAGGCTGAACTTCAGTCTGGAACTGTCAATCTCTTGTGTCAGGAGTATTCTTCAAGAAGATCAGGGATTTCCAGTGGTTTGTTATTGTGTGTTGTTGTCACCATTGAACTCTGTTGTGGGCTCTGTGTGCCCAGCTTCGTGCTCTGTGCTAGAAGCTGTGAGCACTGCAGGCTGGTCACCCCTCTGGTCTGGAGGTTTAGCTCCTCAGTCTTTTGGGATGTCAGCTGGGGGCTGTGCGCTCACCCCTGGGCTTGCTGCTAAGGGCTTTCCCCCGCACTGGAGATTTGGCGCCCCCTTCTGGGCCAGGGCTGTGAACCACGGTCTGAGAAGATATTTGGGGCACACACAGTGAGTCTGGTTTGGTTGCAGGGGTTTCGGAGCGGTGTGTACCCGCCTGTTTGAAGTGGTGCCCGAGGCCTTCTCTGGCCCGTGAACACACACATGGACCAAGGTGATTGGAGTATGCCTGCCTTACACCTGCTGGTTGAAGCAGGACCCGCGTCCTTTCCAGACTGGCCCTCGGACTCACACAGTGACTGAGGTTTTTGCTGGCGGATTTGAGCAGCGTGTGCCCGCAATGTGCAGGTCAGACAAAACGGTGCCCGGTCGTCCTCAGAGACTATGTGGTCCAGTTTAGTATGGCGGCTGCTGGCGCCCTGTGCAGCTACTCGCTCTGATCAGAGCTGTGTGCCGCTGGTCACCCGGAGATTTTTCCGGGGAATAACTGGGTGTTCCTAGGGTTTTCCCACTTGATTTTCTCACCGTAGGAGTTCTGCTCACCTGGCAATCACAAATGTTGGCGTTTTAGGTCCCAGAGTTCAGTCTCCTAGTCGCTGCGTTGTTTCTGCTGACCTAGTCCTCAGACACAGTGTCCTCTCGTGGCAGCCATCTTGGATTGTCACTATTGTTTTTTATACTGTCCCCTCCACCATATCACACACACACACACACACACACACAAACTATTTCTATTGTATTTTACAAAACTAGACTGTGCCAGGTGATTTTTTTTTCCCCTCTCCTGGGGCCCGAGCACATTTCATTCTTCAGTCCCTTTATGGAGAACACTTTTATAGGTTTGATACAGAATGAAAAGTTTGTTTCTCAGAAATGGTAGTTCTCAGTGGTGAGAGCTATACAGCAGAGCAGATCTTTTCTGATTTGAAAGGTGATCAGAGAGCCCAGGCAAGCCTGTGATAAATGATCTGCTTAAGTGATGATTGAACTTGAACCTGGCTTGGGGTTGTACCCAAACTCATCTATGGATTACTAGAAAAATGTAATTAAAATAAGAAAACACTTCGAACATATTGTATAATACATCCCACCTAAGAATGCATAATCTTCTCTACATGGCAATATGTGTGTGTGTGTGTGTGTGTGTGTGTGTGTGTGTGTGTGTGTAACTATATTGATCGTTCCATGGTGGCATTGAATTCAGATATCCTTACAAATGGTTTCTAAGCATGATTTGAAGAAAAAATCCTCACCTCTGTATTACTCACTTTTCAGCATTTTTGTGAACAAAATTCCTGACAGAAACAACTTAAGAGGTGAAGGGTCTAGTTTTGTCTTGTGCTTTTAAAAGTGTCTTTATGTTGGGAAGCAGAATGAGCAGAGCAATTCATGTCAGGACAACCAGGAAGCAGAGAGGGGAAAATATCAGCACTCAGTGGGCTTTCTCCCTTTTTGTTTCTGAGATGCTATCCCACACCCATTCAGTCTGCTCTTTCCTCTCCACTAAATTGTCCCTAAAAGTGGTCTTACAGACACATCTATAGGATGTCACCATCTCCTAGGTGATTCTGAGTTAAGCTGACAATGAATGTGATGGATCACAGCCCCTTCTTCATGGAATTTCTGCCAGGATTCCTCTCTCCTTCTGGTGCCAGGCCATGACCAAAGGCTGGTTTTCAAAAACTGTCCCACCAGCTACTGTCCTTTGGTCTGGAGATAAAGGGCTTGGTAGGACTTTCCCCAGATTTCTATCATTCAAGCTTCCTCTCATAGGTTAAACACGTGCTCACATGATGAGTGACAGGAACAGAATTGCCAACCCTCCTATGTCTCTGTCTTCTTGAGCAGAAAAGTACCCAGCAGATAGGCTCGCTGGTCAGGGCTTTACAGAGTCTTTCTCTTCATTCTTCCTCAGCACATTATCAGGGAAGAAATTGTCAAAGGCAGTAGACATGCTCCAGTCTTCATAATCACATTTTCTAACACAATAGGGCAAACAGGAGAATTCTAGTATCTTTCCAGGTGTGTATGTGGGTGTGGGTGTGTGGGTGTGTGTATGACTGTGTGTTTGTGTGTGTGTGATATTATTGCCTATGTAAAACATATTTGAGTCACTCAAAATCATCAACCAAAGCAAAGGACACAATTGTTTCTCGTGGTTTCTTAGGAAAAACTAGTTTAGAGTCTTTTGGTTTCCCACTTCTCTCTTTCTGCTGAACCTAAATTTTCTTTTATTGTAGTATGAGACTCCTCACAGGCCCATTCCACCTCTTTTGCAGTACTGGGAACTAAGCCCAGGGCCTTGTGCCATCCTAGGTGAGTGCAATAGTTGTAGGCTGCATCCTTGGCCAAAGTCAGCATTTTCTAAGCAAGAGAAACAGAGATAAAGGATTTGAGACCCATTTCTCCCATTGCAGCCTCAGCTTGTGAGACCAGTGGCCAAAGTTGCTCTGGTTACAAGTATCTTCCATGACAAACTGCAGAGAAAAATAGGAAGCAATTGTGTGACTTTACCAAAAAAAAACCCCTAATATTTCCATAAATTATTTTTAGAGTAAGACTATGAATGCTAACATCATCTTATACAACTGAATTTGATGACTTGTAATGGGCTTTCCCCTCACCTCAATTAGCAATATTTAGTGAGCATTTACTCATGTAACTTTCTGTTCCTCTCAGTTATTTTTAGGATTATTTGTTTTCAGAGATTTGTAAGTTAGCATGATCAAATCTTAATGTAAATAGTGTCTCCTGAAAATTCTAAATCGGCTACAACATAGGGAAACCTTAAATATAGAAAAATGCCCAAATACCCAACCAAATAAATTAGACCTTCAAAGGAGAATAGCATGTTGCTTAGCCAAAGGGATTTCTCCAGAAAATGACAAGAATCATTTTTAGAACTCATTGTCTCGGGTTCCTTTCAGGGACTGTTACAGCGTCAAACCGGAAGCCTCATGTTTTTAAAGTCTCCTCACACAGTGCTGTGACATCAGCTTGACCTTCTCTTTCTGCTGAGCCTACATTCTTCTCTTTTATTGGATAACACGACTACTCACAGGCCCATCCCACCTCTTCACTCCACATCAATTGCTAAGTCTGCCCCTGGATAGCTTTCCCATCCATCTTTATTCCCACAGCACTATCTAAGGCTTCCTAGTCTCTCTCCCAGACTGCCAATGTTTCCTAACTGACACTGTTCTGTTGATTCCTTCAAATCTTCCCCTTAGGCAGCCACCAAAGTGCTCTATCTGTTAGCTACATGTCTCATTACTCCAACAAAACACCTGACAAAAGCAGCTTGAGAGCGAAAGAGTTAAAATCTGGGGAAGCAGTTTGAGGATGCTCTTATCACCCTTGGAAAGGTGAAATGGCAAGAGCAGCTGTGGCTGTTAGAGGGAGGAGCATGAGTCAGCTGATAACAACATCTTGCTCACAAGCTGGAAGTAAATGGAGACTTGCTTTCTACTTTTTTTTTAATTAATTGCACATTTTTCACTTTGTTCCCCCCCCCCTGTAGCTCCTTCCCTTCTCCCCTCCTAACCCTTTCCTTCCTCCAATTTCTCCCCTCCTTTGATAGTGGGACTTCCCACTGATAAGGGAGGTCTTCTTTTCCTTCCTTCTGATCCTAGTCTATTAGGTCTCATCAGGAATGGCTGCATTATCTTCCTCTGTGGCCTGGCAAAGCTGCTCCCCCCTCGGGGGGAGGTGATTAAAAAGCAGGCCAGTTAGTTCATGTCAGAGACAGTTCCTGTTCCCATTACTATGGAACCAACATGGACACTGAATTGCCATGGGCTACATCTGTGCAGGGGTTCTAGGTTATCTCCATGCATGCTACTTGGTTGGAGTATCAATCTCAGGGAAGACCCCTGTGCTCAGATTTTTTTGGATCTGTTGCTCTCCTTGTGGAGCTTCTGTCCTCTCCAGATCTTACTATTTCCCACTTCTTTCATAAGATTCCCTGCATTCTACCCAAAGGTTGGCCATAAGTATTTGCATTGGTAGTCTGCAGGGCAGAGCCTTTCAGAGGCCCTCTGAGGCAGGCTCCTTACTTGTTCCCTGTTTTCTCCTTCTTCTGATGTCCATCCTCTTTGCCTTTCTGGATGGGGATTGAGCATTTCAGCCAGAGTCCTTCCTCTTGATTAGTTTCTTCAGGTGTACAAAGTTTAGTAGGTTTATCCTATATTATATGTCTATATAAGTGACTATCTACTGTGTGTGTCTTTCTGCCTCTGGGATAGCTCACTCGGGGTGATCCATTCCAGTTCTCACCATTTACCTGCAAATTTCATGACTTCCTTGTTTTTTATTGCTGAGTAGTATTCCATTGTGTAGATGTATCATAATTTCTGTATCCATTCCTCAGTTGAGGGGCATCTGGGTTGTTTCCAGCTTCTGGCTATTACAAATAAAGCTGCTACAAACATGGTTGAGCAAATGTCCTTATTTTGTACTTGAGCCTCTTTTGGATATATGCCTAGGAGTGGTATAGCTGGATCTTGAGGAATCACTATTCCTAGTTGTCTGAGAAAGCACCAGATTGATTTCCAGAGTGGTTGTACAAGTTTACATTCCCACCAGCAGTGGAGGAGGGTTCCCTTTCTCCACATCCTCCCCAGCATGTGTTGTCACTTTGGTTTTTGATCTTAGCCATTCTGATGGGTGTAAGGTGTAATCCCAGGGTCATTTTGATTTGCATTTCCCTGATGAGTAAGGATGTTGAGCATTTCTTTAACTTTTTCTCTGCCGTTCCATATTCCTCTATTGAGAATTCTCTGTTTAGCTCTGTTCCCCATTTTTTAATTGGATTACTTGATTTGTTGTTTTTTAACTTGTTTAGTTCTTTATATATGCTGGATATCAGCCCTCTATCAGATATAGGGTTGGTGAAAATCCTTTCCCAAACTGTAGATAGTCGTTTTGTTCTGACAACAGTATCCTTTCCTTTATTGATTGTTGATCTTAGAACATGTGCTGTTGCTGTTCTATTCAGGAAGTCGTCTCCTGTGCCAATGAGTTCCTCCCATGCTCATGGCTTGGCAGGATGAACATAGTAAAAATGGCCATCTTACCAAAAGCAATCTACAGATTCAATGCAATTCCCATCAAATCATCAATATAATTCTTACAGACCTTGAAAGAAAAATTCTCAACTTCATATGGAAGTTGAATTGTTAAAGCAATCCTCTACAATAAAAGATCTTCTGGAGGTATCTCCATCCCTGATCTCAAGCTGTACAATAGAGCAACAGTAATAAAAACTGGATGGTACTGGCATAGAAACAGAATGGTGGATCAATGGAATTGAATATAAGACCCAGAAATAAACCCACACACTTATGGACACCTGATTTTTGACAAAGATGCCAAAACCATAGAATGGAAAAAAGATAGCATTTTCAACAAATAGTGCTGGATGGCTACATGTAGAAAAATGCAAATACTTATCATCTTGCACAAAACTAAAGTCCAAGTGGATCAAAGACCTCAATATAAAACCAGACACACTAAACCTGTTAGAAGAAAAAGTGGAGAAGAACCTGGAGCTTTCTACTTTTTAACCCGTTTACTTGATCCAGGACCTCAGCTCACAAGATGCTCTCCACATTCTTTGTGTTTTATTTGGTTTCTCTTTTTCTTATTGTTGTATTTGTAGAAAGCCCATATGTAGACTAGCCTGTCCACAAAAATCTCAGTCCTCCCATCTCAGCTTCATGAGTGATGGAATTAGAAGCATGTACCATCACACCTATCTTTCTGGTTTGTTTTCACGGAATTAAGGCTCTCAAGCAGATATATCATGTGAATTTACTGAAAACTAAATAGTTGATAAGAGGTATTACAAAATTAGGCTACATTTAGCAAATTCCAGCTTGATGTAAAATGCCATCAAATGAAGCAAAAATTTCCTTTGAGTTGTAATCAGTACTAGAGAGAAAAAGCATATTTTGCATTCCTCACTAAGATAAAGGGGGTAGCATTTTCAGAAGAAAAAATGTCAGATGTTTATTAAATAAATGAAGCATAAAACAAGCTTTCCTGTCATTCACCCATACTTAGATTTTAATAACTAGCATTTATCCTGTGAATGGAGAGTTATATTTGTAGCCAAGAAGAAAGGCTCCCAATTCTGCACTGGGGATTTTTAGCTTCTGAAAAGTCTCCAATTACAGAGGAAATAAGTAATTTGCTCTGTCATTTCACACCATTACTGTGCTCCTTTTGATGTCAGCACTGAAGGGAGTGAGAAGAACCTAGACTGGGCAAACCGCACACAATGGAGGAAGGGTGTCTCGCTGGTGGAAGAAGAATATGAGGGAGTACCAGCCCCTGGCAGATTAGAAAGGGATACAGTACAGGAGTAACAAGGTTCTTTGCATTCACCAGCATACTGTAATGACCCGAGGGATCTCTCTACATCAGATATGGAGGTTTCAGGATGGGATGAGCACCCTGCTAAAGACAAGTGGCAAAGGCTATAGAACAGCTTTAGGCAAGCTCTTCCCTGTCTTGATAACAATGGCGATCCATGTATCACATAAAGGGAGCAGGAGACCTTCGTAAGTGCACACTGGTATTCAGAAAGTGAGCTGGTGCTCTGATGACAACCCCAGGCCTCTAGAAAGGTCAGTAAGTATAGTGTTAGCAATTTTTTTTTCAAATAAAGGGAAATTGGGGAGCTGGGAGATGAACAAGAAGACAATAGAGATGCTCAAGATGATGAATTGGCATTAGCTCATGTCTAGACTAGTGAGCCCAGCCCCTTTGGAGAATAATAATTCCAGAAACCAAAGGTGTTGTATTGACAGCAGCCTTTGTTGAAACGCTGAGCCTGATCACCATGGCTTTGGAGCTCAAGGACACAATGGGCTTCAAGGTACTGTGTACCAGCACCCAGGGCAGCCATTCTCAGAGAGGGACCCTCAGGGACAGCCTCTACAAAATGTCCACTGCAAGAATAGCAGCCTGGGGGAAGTGGGAGGAAGAAACAAAACCAACAATGAATTAACTTACTGATCTAGAAATGAAAATATACCTAGACTCACTCCTGCTCCTACAGGAAGCATCCCAGGGCACTCCAAGAAAAGCAGGTGGGTTCAAAAATGAGGCTTGGCTTTCTTTCTTTCTTTCTTTCTTTCTTTCTTTCTTCTTCTTTTCACTTTACTTGCCAATCATAGCCCCTCCCTCCTATCCTTCTGACCCCACTCTCCATCCCTCTTTCCCATATCCCCCCTCTTCCTCTGAAAAGAACCCATACACAAACCTACCCATATCAGCATATCAAGTCATATCAGGACTTTGTGCATCCTCTACCATGGTGGACTTGGAAAGGTAGCCTTGCCAGGGGACATGTGGCCTAAAAGCATGCAAGCGAGTTCTTGTCAGAGACATACTCATTCCCCTTACTAGGGAACCCACATAAAGACCAAGATGTCCATCATGTACTAGGTCCAGACCATGCAAGGCCTTTAGTTGGTGTTCCAGTCTCTGCACGGCCCCCTGGGCCACGTTAGTTGAATCTGTTGGTCTTTTGTGGAGATCCTGTTCCCTCTGGGTTCTTCTATCCTTCCTTCCATTCTTCCACAGGTTCTCTGTGCTACAGCCAATGTTGGGCTGTGAATCTCAGCGTCTGTATTGATCTGCTTCTGGATGTAGCCTCTCAAAGGACAACTACACTAGGCTCTTGTCCGCAAGCATAGCGGAGTGTCATCAATAGTGTTAGGGGTGGGCTCTCTCCCATGGTGTGGCCAGGCATATCACCCTGGAGGTTTCTTAGAAAATAGGGCATAGCTATACCTCAGGACCCAGCTATAAGACTGGACATACCCAAGACTCCTAGGCATATACCCAAACAATTTTCTATCATAACACAAGGAAATTTGTTCAATTATGTTCATAGCAGCTTTATCCATAATAACCAAAGACTGAAAACAACCTAGATGTCCCTCAACTGAGGAATGATAAAAAAAAAAACTGTGGTACATTTACACAGTGGAACATTACTAAGCTATTTAAAACACAGAAAATAAATCATGAAATTTGCAGGCAAATGGATGGAACTAGAAAATATCATTCTGAGTGAAGTAACCCAGACCCCCAAAACAGACATAGTGTGTACCCACTTATAAGCGGATATTAGCCATATAATATAGGCTAACCACATGGCGATTCACAGAACCAAAGAAGCTAAGAAACAAGGAGGGCCCAAGGGAAGGTCCATGCATCTCACTGAGAAAGGGAAAACAGAAAGGACAGAGGAAGTTCTTGAAGAGAGACAGAGCAGAAAAGGAGAGAAAAGTGATGAGGAAAATGAGGGTGGGCATCTAACATGGGCAAAGAGGAGGCTGAGGAGGACATAGGGCATGCAGAGACAAGAGAAGCTATGGTCTGGGACATCTCTGAGACAGCCTGGAGATCTACGGCAGGGTATGCTTTCAGAAGGATATGAGGGTGACTCTAGTGGAGACAGCTACTAGAGGGGGACATAGAGACCGAAGAAGCCACCAGACAGGACTCCTAGTAGAGGGAGGGAAACAGTAACCCACCCACAAAAAAATGTTAAACCAAAATCTGCTCTGCCCACAAGATGTGGAGAGATAAAGATGGATCACAGGTTGAGGGAATGTATAACAGATGTTTGGCTTTCAAGCCCATAAACCCAAGGATTTCTGTGCTCTCATTATCACTGTAACAAGATTTTGTACTATTTAAACCACTCGAAGGATTCATAAAACAATCACCCTGTGAGCTAATGTGTGCTATGAGCAAAATCTGTGGCAACTTAAAAATTAAAAAAATCAGTAGAAACTTTGAGATAATTAAACAGGCTCTATAATCTTTTCCTCTTTAATTTTTATTTATTATTTATTCACCTTGTATTCTGGTTGTGGCCCCCTCCCTCATCCCAACCTCTTTCTCACTCCCTCTTCTCCCCCTATGGCCCTCCCTTAGGCCACTGAAAGGGGAGGTCCTCCTCTTCTTTCTGACCCTAGCCTATCAGGTCTCAACAGGTCTGCTGCATCTTCTTCCTCTGTGGCCTGGCAAAGCTGCGCGCGCGGGGGGGAGGTGATCGGAAAGCCTGCCACTGAGTTCATGCCAGAGACAGCCCCTGCTCTCCTTACTAGAGAACCCACTTGGAGACTGAGTCTATGAGCTACATCTGAGCAGAGGATTTAGGTTTCAACAGTTTCAACAGTTTTCTAAAGGAAAAAAAAATGTAATAAGATCTGTATTTTATTTCTTCTGCCAAGGTGCACTTTGAAGTAGCATTTGAAAGTATTTGTGTGGATTTGTCCCCTTCTGTCTTACTCAGTATTCTATCGTTTGGAAGAGATACCACCACCAAAGCAACTCTTACAAAGGAAAGCATTTAACTGAGAGTGGCTTGCAGTTTCAGAGGTTTAGTCCAATGTCATCATGATGGGGAGCATGGTAGCGTGTAGGCAGACACGGTGCTGGAGAAGTAGTTGAGAATTCTACTTCTGGATCCACAGGAAAATAGAGACACTGGCATTAGCTTGGGCTTTGAAACCATAAAGCCCACACCCAGCAACACACTTCCCCCTAATCACTCTCGAGTAGTGTCCAAGGTTTCAAATATGTGAGCCTGTGGGGGGCATTCTTACCAAACTACGGCATCTTCTCTGTAACTTTTATGATCAGAAAAGCTCAGTAGCCCAGTGTAATTCATGTGTGGCTCAGGAGCACAGACAGCTAATTTGTTTATTGTACACAGACTTGATCTGGATAACAAACTAGCTACAAAAAAACAATAAATAAAATCTCCAAGTTACTTCCTCTCTGGGGAGCTGGGTTGTAAAGCTATGTGGAGAAGATTTAATTCAGGCTGTAGATTGCTGTGCTCACTGCTGCTTAAATACACAGACTGGAACATTCTACTTGCTTTCAGCCTAACCCAGTATGAAACTCCTACAGAAAATGAGATGACAGGCTGGGGAGATGGCTCTGTAGGAAGGAGCATCTTGCTCTGCAAGCACCAGGGCATGAGTTTGAATCTCACTACCCACTTGAAAAGGTGGACGTGGCAATGGATGCCTGTAACCCCAGCATCGAGTAGGAACTTGATGGCTAGCCAAACTAGGTAGAACAGTGAGCTTCTAGTTCAATAGAGCAAAGAACATGAGATCAGGACTAACAATATCCTGCTCTTATCTCTACACAGATACACATGGGAATTCACGTACTGCTTTATTGCTCTGTGCCTTATTCCTTAGAGACAGGGTCCTCTCCATGCATGATCCTTTGTTGGGGTATTAGTCTCTGTAGAAAGCCCAGGGCCCTGGTTTTTGGCTCTGTTCTCCTTTTGGAGCTCCTTTCCCATGCAGGTCTTCTGTCTCCCCCTTCTTTCATAAAATTCCATGTACTCTTCCCAAAGTTTGGCTCTGAGTCTCAGCCTCTGCTTCACTACCTCGAGTCTTCCAGAGGCCCTCCGTGGTAGGCTCTTGTCCTGTTCCAGGTCTTCTCCTGCTCCAGATGTGGATTGCAATTGCCCTTCTGAATGAGGATTGAGAATCTTCCCTAGTGTCTTCCTTGTTGTTTAGCTTCTTTAGAACTAGAAATTTTAGTATGTTTATCCTATATTATAGTCTAATAACCATTTGTAAATGAGTACATACCATGTGTGTCTTTCTGCTTTTGGGATACCTCACTCAAGATGATCTTTTCTAGTTCCCACCATTTGCCTACAAATTTCATGATTTCTTTGTTATTAATAGCTGAGTAGTATTCCATTGTTTTTTGTGTCCATTCCTCTGCTGAGGGACATCTAGGTTGTTTCCAGATTCTGGTTATTACAAATAGAGCTGTTACAAACATGGCCTTGTTGTATAATTGAACATATTTTGGATATAGGCCTAGGAGTGATATAGCTGGATCCTGAGGTAGCACTATTCCTAATTTTCTGAGAAAGCACCAGATTTATTTCCAAAGTGGTTGCACAAGTTTACATTCCCACCAGCAATAGAGGAAGGTTCCCCTTTTCCACATCCTCTCCAGCATATGTTGCCAACTGAGATTTTGATCTTAGCCATTCTGATGAGTGTAATGTGGCATCTCAGGGTTGTTTTGATTTGCATCTCCCTGATGACTAAGGATATTGAACCTTTCTTTATGTGTTTCCCTGCCATTCTATATTCCTCTATTAAGAACTCTCTGTTTAGCTCTGTACCCGTTTTTTAATTGGGTTACTTGGTTTGTTGGTGTTTAGCTTCTTCAGTTCTTAATATATTCTAGATATTTGCCTTCTGTCAGATGTAGGGTTGGTGAAGATCCTTTCCCAATCTGTAGGCTGTAGTTTTGTTCTGATTAAAGGGTCCTTTGCTTTGCAAAAGCTTTTCAGTTTCATGAAGTTCCATTTATTGGTTGTTGATCTTAGAGCCCGTGCTGTTGGTGTTCTGTTGGAGGGGGCGGGGAGGAGGGAGATGAGGGAGGGAGTGGGAGGGTAGGAGGGAATGAGGGAGGGGGCTACGCCTGGGATGCAAAATACCTAACCTGTGATTGATATAAAAATTAATTAATTTTAAAAAAAGAAAGTTGTCTCCTGTGTCAATGAGTTCAAGGCTCTTCCCCACTTTTTCTTCTACTAGGTTTAGTGTATCTGGTTTTTTGTTGAGGTTTTTGATCCACTTGGACTTTAGTTTTATGCAGGATGATAAATATGGTTCTGTTTTCATTTTTCTGCATGTAGACATCCAGTTAGACCAGCACCATTTGTTGAAGATGCTATCTTTTTTCCATTGTATTGTTTTGGCTTCTTTGTCAAAAATGAAGTATCCGTAGCTGTGTGGGTTTATTTCTGGGTCTTCCATTTGATTCCATTGATCCTCAGACTATTTCTCTGCCAGTACCATGTAGTTTTTATTACTGTTGCTCTATAGTACAGCGTGAGATCAGAGATGGAGATACCTCCAGAAGATCTGTTATTGTATAGGATTGTTTTAGCAATTCTGGGTTTTTGGCTTTTCTGTATGAAATTGAGAATTGTTCTTTCAAGTTCTGTAAAGGATTGTATTGGTAATTTGATGGGAATTGCATTAAGTCTGTAGATTACTTTTGGCTGTTTTCACTATGTTAATCCTACTGATCCATGAGCATGGGAGCTCTTTCCATCTTCTGATATCGTCTTCAATTTCTTTCTTCAGAGACTTGAAGTTTTTTTCATACAGGTCTTTCACTTTCTTGGTTAGAGTCATACCAAAGTACTATATGTTATTTGTTTCCCTAATTTCTTTCTCAGTCCTTTTGTCTTTTCTTTACAGGGGGGCTTCAGATTTTTTTTGAGTTAATTTTGTATACAGCCATTTTGCTGAAGGTGTTTATCAGCTGAAGGAGTTCTCTGGTTGAATTTTGGGGGTCAATCACGTATACTATCATATCATCTGCAAATAGTGATACTTTGACTTCTTCCGATTTGTATCCCCTTGATCTCCTTTAGTTGTCTTATTGCTCTAGCTAGGACTTCCAATATAGGTTCTGTAATTTTATGTATCTTTAATCCAGGGCTGGGATAGAGCCCTATGGTGGGGTACTTGCATAGCATGGACAAAAGGCAAGACTGTTTCCCCAATATCAAAGTTAATTTATTTTTTAAAAGTCTAAAACTATACTTTGAGCCAAGTGTTTAAGTCACAGCATTGCTCAGTGAGAAAGGGATAAAACAGAAATTGAAAATAACACACTATTTTGAAATGGACAGAAACTGACTTAAGAAAACACCTCATTTGAATTGGGAATGTCTCCATATACCCTGGGAAGGATGTCATCAGGAGAAAACAAGACTAACTCTACTTTAGTGTGGCCCCGATATATCACTCAGCACACACCCATTATCAGGAAGTACCAGCTGTATCTGCACAAGTCAACACATTTTTTTTTCATTCACTGTAGAAATGGGTACGTTTTTTAATTAGCAGTCCCCTTCTGGGTAAAGGTTTGGCTTTTACTTACACAGCACACACACACATGCATATGCACACAAGTTTAAATTGCAAAAGAGTAACTGAAGGACACGGCCTCCTGTTCACCTAGTAGAATAAGACTGATAAAATATTTAGCGTATGTATCAGTTCTCTTGCTATGACCCATAAGATGCTATGGGTATCACCTTTTGACTTGTGGAGTCTTCCGTTTTATCACATGTTATGACTGTTGCCCAACTACCACAGACATGGACACAGGGGCTTCTACGTACTTCAGAAATGTCAAGCCAGAACATCTTTTGGATATATGCCTAAGAGTGGTATAGCTGGGTCTTGAGGAATCACTATTCCTAATTGTCTAAGAAAGCGCCAAATTGATTTCCAGAGTGGTTGTACAAGTTTGCATTCCCACCAGCAATGG
>JAQQSO010002141.1:0-14641 GCA_028658305.1 Pachyuromys duprasi | reverse complement strand
GTTTCTGGTGGGGCCATGGTGTTCTGATTTTTGTTGGGTGAGTTCTTTTGCCGATTTCTGGGGATTTGTTTATATATAATCAAGGAGCTGTTTGTGCCTTAAGGCTGAACTTCAGTCTGAAATTGTCAATCTCTTGTGTCAGGAGTATTCTTCAAGGGGATCAGCGATTTCCAGTGGTTTGTTAGTGTGTATTGTTGTCTCAGTTGAACTCTGTTGTGGGCTCTGTGTGCCCAGCTTCGTGCTCTGTGCTAGAAGCTGTGAGCACTGCAGGCTGGTCACCCCTCTGGTCTGGAGTCTTTACTCCTCACTCTGTGCTAGAGTCTGAGTGTCCCGGTTTGAGATGTCAGCTGAGGGCTGTGTGCTCTGCCCTGGGCTTGCTGCTAAGGGCTCTCCCCTGGACTGGAGATTTGACGCCCCCTTCTGTGCCAGGGGCTGTGCACCACGGTCTGAGATGATATTTGGGGCACACACAGTGGGTTTGGGTTGGTTGCAGCCATTGCCGAGCAGTGTGCACCCGCTGTATGCGGGCCTGTCTGAAATGGTGCCCAAGTCCTTCTCTGTCTGGCCCGTGAACACATGTGGTCTGAGTTTTTGCTGGTGTTCCCGAGCAGTGTGCGCCGCAATGTGCAGTCTGGTCAAAACGTTCCCCTGTCCCTCTCATTCTGAGGTGGTTCTGGCAGAGGCGATCGGGGTGTGCCTGCCATACGCCCGTGGGTTGAAGCAGAACCCAGGTCCTTTCCAGACTTGCCAGCGGACTCACACACAGACTAGGGTTTTTGCTGGCGGATCCGAGCAGTGTGTGCTCGCAGTGTGCAGGTCAGTGAAAACAGTATCTGGTTCCTCCTCAGACTGCCCTCGAGACTGTGTGATCCAGTCTAGTATGGCAGCTGCGGGCGCCCACCACGGCTGCTCGTTCAGATCAGAGCTGTGCGCCGCTGGTCACCCAGAGATTTTTCCGGGGAATAACTGGGTGTCCCTAGGGTTTCCTCACTTGATTTTCTCACCGTAGGAGTTTCTCTCACCTGGTAATCACAATGCTGGCCTTTTAGGTCCCAGAGTTCAGTCTCCTGGTCACTGTGTTGTTTCTGCTGTCCTACTCCTCAGACACAGTGTCCTCTCGTGGCAGCCATCTTGGATCACAATCTAAACTTTTCATTAAAAATTGATATTTATTTCTTTCACCCAAGTCTTCCAGTTCCTCCCCTCTTCACTACGTACAAAATTTCATGTTTCTTATCTCTTTCAAAAAAAAAAAAAAAAGACAAGGAACATCAAATTATACCCATTTTGTGTTGGTCAGCTACTCCTGAGAAAGAGACAGCCTTAGAATTTGATTGATCTACCCAGCATCACTCCACTGCAGAAAAATGATTTTCCTTTTCCCAACATACCTAAATTATAAATACCTTCTCTAGCAGAGGCGGGACTTTGCAAATACTTTCCCTTCTCAGTGCTGACGCTTTGTCTGGCTTGAACTTTTATAAGTCTGGTGCATGCGGTCAACAACTTATGAAAAAACTAGCCATTAATTTGAAAGAGAGTAGGAAGGAGTATATTGACTGGTTTGGAGGGAGCAATAGAAAGGGAAAATATAATTAAAGTACAATCTCAAAAATTAACAAACAAAAACATACATGCATTTAATTTTTGATATTTTATATTAATTACAGTTTATTCACTTTGTATCCCAGCTGTAGCCTCCTCTCTCATTCCCTCCCAATCTCTTCCTCCCTCCTTCATCTCCTCCCATGCCCCTTTCCAAGTCCATTGATAGAGGAGGTCCTCCTCCCCTTCCCTCTGACCCTATCATATCAGGTCTCATCAGGATTGGCTGCATTGTCTTCCTCTGTGGCCTGGCAAGGCTGCTCCCCATCAGGGGGGGGTGATCAAAGGGTAGGCCAATCAGTTCATGTCAGAGACAGTCCCTAGGGAATCCACTTGGGTACTGAGCTGCCACGGGCTACATCTGTACAAGGGTTCTAGGTTTTCTCCATGCATGGTCCTTGGTTGGACTGTCAATCTCAGGGAAGACCCCTGGGTCTAGATATTTTGGTTCTGCTGTCTTAGTTGTGGAGCTCATGTCCTCTCCAGGTCTTTCTATCTCCCCCTTCTTTCCTAAGAAAAGGAGAAAACAGGAAACAGGATAGGAGCCTACCACAGAGGGCCTCTGAAAGACTATATCCAGCAGTGTATCAATGCAGATGGTGAGACTCATAACCAAACTTTGGGCAGCATGCATTTAATTTTTGTAAGGAGATAAAAGCATAAAATCAAAATAAGATAGCTTAATAGTGCTAGCAAAGCTGGATTTCTTCCTAAGAAGAATGAGAATTACACTCTTACTTTTAATCTAGTATAAAGACCAATTCAAAATATATCAAATGACGTATTTTAAAGCTGGAAATAACTGAAGGTTCTAGAAGAAAACCCAGTGGATACTTTCAAGATATTAGGTAGGCAAGAATTTTTTTGAACAGCAACATCCCAGGGGTCAAACCCAGGCAGCAACAGATGGAACTACACGAAAATAGAAAGTTTCAGTACAGAAAAAAATAATCAGCAGAGCTAACACACAGCCCACAGAATTAGAGAAAGTCATTGCCAGCCAAATTTCAGATAAGGGGCTACTGCTAATCAAAAATGGGCAAATTTGAGCTAAATAAACAGTTTACATATGCATACACATGCACGCGCGCGCACACGCGTGCGCGCGCGCACACACACACACGCACAAAGGACCAATAGTTTTAAAAGCTATCAGTATCTGTTGCCATCAGGGAAGTACAAATTAAAACCACTTTTAGATACTATTTCTCCCCAGTCAGATGCTTATCATCAACAATGTGACAATAAATGTTAGAGAGGATGTGGAAGAAAGGAACACTTATTCACTGTCGGTGGGTGTGCAAACTAGTTAGCCATTGTGAAATCAGTTTGGAAATGTCTCAAAAAAATAAAAAATAGCACATCTTTGCTTTTTTTGTTCCAAATCGCTATTATAAAGGCATGAAAGTTTATTATCATGTATAGACTTTAGGTCTGTCAATTTTGTTGTGTGGTTTTTTGCAAATTTTTTTAATAATAAAGTTTACAAAAATAGAATTATTTAAAAATAAATTATCAGCATATGAAGCAAAAGATAAATCTCCAAAATATTATGCTGAATGAGAAAAGACACAAAAGAGCATATTCTGAATAAGGCAGGCACAACTTTAAAGAGAGTATGACAGAAAAAGAATGGGCACTGGTGGTGAGAGGTGAGAGAAAGTGAATGATTATAAACACGTGGGAGGAATTGCAACAATGGCATATTGCTTTAAATAATCTCACAAGGGGCTACTGTGCAGACCCAGACATTGGCCAGAGTTCGGTTAGACACTTAGAGTAGGGGTTTTTTAATGACGGCACCTTATGCGTCTGTCAGTTTATGTTGATGCTGATAGTACAGCAATATAACTCATGGTTGCATGACTTTTTAATTTGTTTTCACTGTGTAGTTAGCACAGAAACTTCAGAAATGCAGGTGCTCAGTCTGTACCCTCCGCTGCCCCACATTGCTGGTCCCCCGTTGGTGTTCTACCGTTTTCGGATTAAAGAGAGGCGTGGCTGCAGTTTCGACAGCAGGCATGCTGCTGCAGAGCTGAGCTGTCTGTCAGTGTCACAGGGGGTCACATTTGCCTTTTTAAAGCTAAACGGGCAAGCTTGAACACATATATTTTTTCCTGAATATGATCAACATTTATAGATTCTTTTCTTTTTGTTGGCTTCTTTGATTTTAAGGGGTGGTCATGCTGTGTAACCAAGGCCGATCTGGAATTCACTGTATATCTGAGGTGGCCTTGAATATCAAATTCACCGCTTCAGCCTCCTGAGCACTGATTGCAGGAATATTCTATCATTGCTAACTATAGGTTCTAATTTGTAAGATTCTTCTGGTGGGAGCTGGGGCTTTTGGCTTGTTAAAACTATTATAAAATCTCTTTTAAGTAGCAGGAAAAATAATAATTGTCTTGTGATATAAACTTTAAATATTTTCTATTTTTCACCTATTTTCATGTTATGCATCAATTTGAAAACTGTTAAATTGGTAGCATGAGGCTATGGGTTCAGTTTCCAGTTTCTAGTACATACACACAGAGAGACAGACAGACAGACAAAGACAGAGAGAGACAGAACTAAAATAGGCACTATCAAACTGAAGGTAACACATTTAATGACACACTTAGATTTTCAATCAAGATTATGAAAAATTTCTCTACTTCCAGTTTATGTAAGAATTCAATAGAAAGATTGCTTTTGTTTGGCTTGTTCTATTTTTTAAGATGAGAAACATCACGGTTTCATTTCTATTTTAGGTGAGAGATTCCACAGTAAGTTGTCATGTTGACAGCTACCATCTGATAAAGAGAGATAGGTCGGTAGAAAGATGTTGCTGTATAGAAACACAAGCCTTCCATTGAATTTGTTTTGTGTTGGCCATCTACTGCTGGGCATGGGGCATACCTGTAAGTGTGATTAGTGTGGCTGTAATTGATTTGAACACCAGCTAGTTCAAAATAATTTTCATCACCACTCATACACCCTACACACAGTAAACCATCACTCCGTTGAGGTTCGTCCCCTGTCTCAGGCCCTGGCAAACATCAGACTGCTTTCTTTATATATAGATTTACCTACTTGTGGTTTTGGATGCAAGAAAATGGTATGATGAAACCATTTGTATCTAGAGTCCTTCATTTAGGTACATTCGCATTGTAGTATATAGAAGCTCTTCATTTTCTTGAGACTAAATAATACATTATTGAAAAGTTAAACTGTATAACTCTTCATCCCAAATATTCTAGCTTCCAACACCAGCAGGCATTCCCTGCAAACATACCAGCTAAGTAGGTCAGGGAAATAGCCTCCAGTTCCGGTAGACACTTCCTGCTTGCCCATAAGCCACTCTTGCCAGAGAACCAGGTAAGCAGACTGAAGATCTTTCTCTCTCTCTCTCTCTCTCTCTCTCTCTCTCTCTCTCTCTCTCTCTCTCTCTCTCTCTCTCTCCCTCCCTCCCTCCCTCCCTCCCTCCCAATCCAATGCCTCAGTCTCATGCCTTGTATGCAAATGAACAGCTGATGCAGCCTGAAGCACCAACCAAGAATCGTGCGTAGGACTGGACGTAGCCCCTATACAGATGCAGCAGTTCAGGGTTCATGTGGGTTCCCTAGTAAGAGGAGCTGGGGATGACTCTGACATGGACTCTTTTGCTACACTTTGATCATTCCCCTCTGAAGGGATGGCTTTGCCAGGCCTCGAGCTCAGTCCTGATACAACTTCATGAACTGGGATGGAAGGGCAGGGAGACTATTTCTGAGGAATAAGGAGGGAGGGATAGGAAAAGAAGGAGAGGTAGGACTGGGAGGAGAGAAGAGAGGGGGCTACAATTGAGATATAAAGTGAATAAATAAATAAATAAGAACACAAGAGATTGAGAGAATCTCAGGCATAGATACAATTGAAGAAATTGATACAAGTGACAAAGAAAATGTTGAATATAAACAATTCCTGACATGAACATACAAGAAATCAGGAACACTATGAAAAAAAATGAAGCCTAATAATAATAGAAAAAAGAGAATATTCCAGGTTCCACGGACCAGAAAATATTTTCAAAAAAACATAAAAGAAAATTTCCCCAACCTGAAAAAAGAGTTGCCTATAAACTTATAAGAGGCTTAGAAAACACCAGAGAAGAAAATCCTCCTACCACACAATATTCGAAACACTAAATGTTCAGAACAAAGAAACAATATTAAAAGCTGCAAGGGGGAAGAGCCAAGTAACATATTATCACAGACCTATCAGAATCACACCTGACTTCTCAACAGTGGCTGTAAAAGCCAGAAGGGACTGGGCAGATGTCTTGCAGACTCTAAGAGAACACATATTTCAGCACTGATTATTAAGGCCAGCAAAACTTACAATGACCGTAGATGGAGAAAACAGATATTCCATGACCAAATCAAATTTAAACAATATGTATGCACAAATCCAGCTCCACAGAAGATACTAGAAGGAAAACTCCAACCCAAGGAGATTAACTACACCCAAAAAAACACAAACAAAATGAATAATCCCATATCAGCAAAATCAAAAGAACAGAAGTACACACACAGCCACCACCAACATCAAAATAACAGGAACTAAAAATCATTGGAAAAAAATTCCAAGCAGAAAACCCCAAAAAGCAATCTGGAGTAGCCATTCTAATATAAAGTAAAATGGAATTTCAACAGAAAGTAGTCAAAAGAGATGAGAAAAGACACGTCATACTTATTAAAGAAAAAATCCACCAAGATGGCATCTCAATTTTGAACATCTATGCTCCGACTACAAGGGCATTCACATTTATAAAAGAAATATTCCTAAAGTTTAAATCACACGTTGAACCCCACACGTTAATTAATTAACTTCAACACCCCACTCTCACCAATGGACAAGTTGTTGAGACAAACTAAACAGAGAAATAATAAGCCTACCTTCTTGAGATTTGATATGAGATTGGGCATATTTGGGTTGCTGTGGCTATAGGCTTTATTGAGGATTGTAATAATTTACTTGTTACAATAAAGTAATTTTGTAGTTTCAGGGAAACATAAGTATAAGACTACTAGCTATTTTTTAGAGGTGAGTAAATACAAGTTCTTTAATATCACTTCTTATTCAAGTCTGGATAGCTTGCTAGTGTAAGTAGAATGAGGCTTCTTGCTTTTAATCTTTACATTTTTCTACTCTACCTTCTGAGATTCATCCATATGCCACTTTCACATTATTATATATGTTTATAGATAATATGATTAGAAAGCCTACATTTTATACCTCCTCTGTCCCATATTCTCCCTTATTTATTTCTTACATTATAGGGGAGCAATTTTTATAAATTACAAACCCATGTATTAATATGTTATTGTTATTATCTAAATACTACAGTCTATATTAGGGGTCATGTTTTATTTTCTACATGTTATGTGTTTTGACATATGAATGCAATGTGTGTATCTTTACTGTCACACAGCATTGCTACAGCCCTAAAAATATCCTGTACTCAATGTATTCATCTTCCCTTTTTTTTTCTTTCTTTGTCCCTTGCCAAGAAGCACTAATCTCATAATTTTATGTTTTCTAGAAACATGATACATTTGTATATGTATCATGTATAGTGCATGGCTTCTTCAGATTCACCTCTTAATTACCTGTGTATTTTTAAGATTACTTGTAGGTTTTCATATCTTAGACATCCAAATTGTAACAACTATGAATAAAGATGCTACAGTGATGAAAACAAAGAAATTCTTTTCTTTTTTTTTAATTTATTATTTTTATCTCAATCACAGGTTAGGTACTTTGAATCCCAGGCGTAGCCCCCTCCCCCATTCCCTCCTACCCTCCCACTCCCTCCCTCATCTCCTTCTTCCCCGCCCCCTCCAAGTAAGAAATTATTTTCAAACATATATTGGACTTATAAAGCTTTAAGAATTGAGATGTACCTTGGCTTTTTAACTTTTTTTATTTTTTCACATTTTTTTCATTATATATTCCAGTTAAAGCCCCCTCCCTCAACTCTGCCCATCCTACCCTCACTCCCTCTTCCTTCCTATTCCCTTCCCCTAGTCCACTGAAAGGCCATCTGCTCAGAGCTTGTTAAGTCTCATCAGGACTGCTTGGGTCCTCTTCCTCTGTGGCCTGGCAAGTCTGCATCACCAAGGGTGAGTGATCAAAGAGCTGGCAACCAAGTTCATGATAGAGGCAGCCCCTGCTCCCCTCACTCAGAGATCCACATGGAGACTGAGCTGCCAATAGGCCACATGTGAACAGGGGACCTAGGCCCTCTCTGTGCATGGTCCTCGGTTGGTGCATCAGTCTCTGCAGGACCCCCTTAGCTCAGATTCTTTAGCTTTGTTGATCTCCTTGTGGGGCTCCTGTCCCCTTCATGTCCCTCTATCCCCACCCCACCCCCTTCTTCCATAAGACTCCATGCTTTGCCCAAAGTTTGGCCGTGAGTCTCAGTATCTGCTTCTACCCCCTGTTACGTGTTGCCTTTCAGAGAATCCTCTATAAGTAGGCTCCCATCCTGTTTCCTCTCTACCACATCTTCTGGTGTTTATCCTGTTTGTCATTCTGAATGAGATTTAAGCATCATCCCTAGGGCCCTCCTTAGTACTTAGCTTCTTTAGGTCTGTACATGGCTAACATCTGCTTATGAGTATATATTATGCCTTTCTTTCTGTTTCTGAGGTACCTCACTCAGGATGATCTTTCCTAGTTCCATCCAGTTGCCTGCAAATTTCATGATTTCCTTGGTTTTAGTAGCCAAGTAGTATTCCATTGTGTAGATGTGCCACAATTTCTGTATCCATTTTTTCATTGAGGGACATGTATGTTGTTTCCAGATTCTGACTATTACAAATAAAGCTGCTATGAACATAGTTGAGCAAATGTCCTTATGGAATGGTGAGGCATCTTTTGGGTATATACCCAGGAGTGGTATTGCTGGATCTTGAGGATCTATTCCCAGTTTTCTGAGAAAGCACCAGATTGAGTTCTAAAGTGGTTGTACAAGTTTGTACTCCTAGCAGCAATGGAGGAAGGTTCCCCTTTTCCCACATCCTCTCCAGCATGTGTTGTCACTTGAGTTTTTGATCTTAGCCATTCTGGGTCCTTGGCTTTTAAATGAATATTACATCTTCAAATATTAATTTTAATATAATTTTTTGCCCACTATTTACTTCATTTTACATTATTGTTTTATAACTGACATTGGGATATTGAACCAATTTCTCATTATTAGGTTGAATTATTTGCCACAGCATATACATTTTTTATACTACTGGATTTGGTTTACTAATAAAATAGACTGTACAGTTCCTTCAATATATCATATGAAATAGCCAAACATCAACCACAATTATGAGATCATAGGAAGAAATTTAAAACATGACCACACTCAGAAAAAGGAGCAGTTTATTAAAATAATTTGTTTGAATTATCCTGGAAATTACATTTAAGAAGGTCTTTAAAGGTACTGTTACAAAGGCGTAAGGATGGCAACACAGCTCTCTCAAAACAGTTGCTGAGTGTGCACAAAGCTGCAAGTTCAGCTCCAAAATTTGGTCACCCCATTTTTTATCTATCCCAATAAATGGATTAAGACTCCTACAGTTTCCCAGAGCTAAAAACAGGCCTTTTTAGAAATTTACCCTCATCTAATTACTTGTCACCACAAACATGATTATGAGACTCTTCCAAGCCAAAGTTGTATTTTAACTTCAGACTGAAATAATTTCCTACTTCATCTCCTGCCTCTTACATTCTCTCCTTATGCAGTCTGCTCTCTAGCAGTACTAACTCACCTTCTAAAAGGTGAATCAAACTTCATCACTCCATTACTTAAGCCTGCTCCTCCCAAACTGAAGACTTATGGCCAGCTGTGCTGCCAAACACCTGTAAATCCCAGCAGAGCCTAGTAAGGCCAGTGTAGCCTATCTGGTGAGATTCTGTGTTCAAACAAAACAACATCATAAAGTTAAATTTTAGCATTTTTAGGACAGCCTATGGTTTATACACAACATGCCACAACTCCGCCAGCTCATGAGCAGATAGTATAGCTTTCCATGAAGAAGAAAGACCTATTCATTCCTTTATTTAACCAAGGACACAAAACTATGTGGTTGGTCATTCAAAGCCCCATTAGATCACACCTCATTCAAAGAGACTCTCCTATACTTTATGATAGCCTCTTCCCCTAGGTGTCTTTCTAGATTACAAGCCACTACCTAAACACTTATTTGTTTACTTATCATGTATAGGAGGCATGCACACAATTTTAAACCCAAACACAGCAGATTTTCTTGGTTTATTTACTAACTTATCCCAACTTGTAGATATGATTATAGCTCAAAGAAGACCTGAAATAAATATTTGTCAAAAACAAATATGTGAAAGGAGTGTTGTTCTGGGTCTGTTTCTTCCCTCAGGGCACACGCACATTTGCACACAGATGCTGGACTTGAAGGATTGGAGCTTAGCCAGGTGAATGAGTTAGCAAAATCTTGGTCCGGGGGTGAGGGTTTACAGTGAAACAGCTCTCCTTTATAGGGGAAATGGCTATATAAACGTTGGGATAGAAGGTATAGGGTCAAGTGTATATCACTGGCTGGGGCTGGGGTGCTGGAAATGCTTCATTTGCATGGAGAGGAATTTCAGGTGCTAGCTGTACATGTCCTTATAGGGATGTAAGAAGTTTTAACCTGAAACCTGGCCACCAGGATATGACTACCTCAAGGGTCTCAGAAGTGGGGCTTGCAAGGCTATGCAGACTGGGGTGTGCAAGCCCAAAGCAGGAAGGAGCAGTCTTTACTCCTCCCTGTTTTGAGATTTTCAGGGTTTGGATACATCTTGACTTTACTCTTGGTCCGACGGCTCGGTGCCCCACAAAGGGGCTTTTTTCCTAGGTATTTAGCAAATTTCTATTAGGAAGCAGAGATTGTCCAAAGCATAATATTTGTTTTAAAAATCTACATAACCCTACTAATTCCACAAATGAAAAACAATTACCCTCCTTTTAATCTTTGAGATTCCAAGAAATTAAAACTTGTTTATGACATTAGATCATGCCAGTGGTAGAGCTAGAGTCTACAGAGTTTAAATTCAAGCTTCAACACTCAGAAACAGTGTATGCATCCGATAATCACAGACCACAGCCTTTAGAGTTAGGATTAAAAGCCAAACACCAGCAACAATCATCTAAATAGCTTTCTAAAGAATTTTACAACATCTTGTCAAATTTCAGTGACCAGAATTTAGACAAGAGCATCACACTCCTGCAGAGAATATTTTATTTTGATTTTCCAGGTGGTGTAATAGCAGCTCCCGTCAGAGAAAATGGCTGCTGCCTGGGCCTTCCAACACAGAACTGCATATTTGCTGTCGTGAAAGTTGCATGTATATCATTAGATAGTCCCATACTGCACATACTTTCACACATTCCCAAATACATAAAAATTAAGAAAGTAATGCAGCACTTGAGTTCCAGATCTGATTTGTTCATCCCCTTTAGCTTCTCTTTCCTCACCTAGACCTTCAGAGTGAATGAGTATGCATTCTCCAATCTATTTTCCCACCCTACATGTTAATCTCACACAGTCAGTTCTGAACAGTGTAAGCTTTGTGCCTCCATAAAGAATGCTGTACATTAGGAGAGCAGTCAGTTTGCCTTCTTTTCTGGGCCCAGGATGAAGACACACATTTTTATTTAGGCAGGTGTCAATCACTTAGAGCATCCTATCCTCAACAGAAACTCTTGGCAAAATGATTCATTTGGTGTCTTAAAAGAACCTAAACCTCATGTTCAATTTTTATCATTACACATATTCTTTCCTTTCAAAAGCTTCAGTTCATAAGCCACAGTATCTAGAAAAAGCAGTTGAGGAAGGAGGCAATCTACAAAAAACAGGAATGAATGAACACCAACACACAGAGCTGCAGGACTTCGAAATAGCATCCCTACCTCTGCTCCATGTACAACTGCAAAGAGTCCAAGGGAAGAAGTCCTATAGAACAGGTGAGAAATGCGGCGACATTTGCTTAACTAAGAGTGGCATAAATTGGAAAGATTCAAGTTTAAGAAAGACTGTATTTAGTTTTGAAGATAAGAAAGACAAAGATTAGGGATAAATTTTTAATTCGCATTATTAAGTGTATAGCTATATTTATATTATTTTATGTAAAGTTTGAAGGACAAAATTTAACTATATTGGCATTGCTTGAAAGCTGATTATAACTGGTGAGAATTGATCTGAATGATCCCAGACCTTACTTCCTGAGTTTATTTTCCCTTTACTGAATAAATTGAGCTTGTCCCAAACCTGAAAAATATATATTTCTTTTGTGTTTATTACAATATGGTAAATTGTGATAAAAGATAAAAATCCAATGTAAATAAAACAAAACTACACTAGACATATATAAAAATATTCTGATGAAGAAAATAGATAAAAATCTTAGGAAGGCCAGGAAATAGCCAAGCTCTACCAGAACACGCTTATCGTGGCTATCTGCTCTGATTTTCTTGTCCACAGGTATCTGCTAGTAAATGGAGTAATTATAAAATGTTCCATTCATGTAGATGATGCAGTTTTTCTCGAGTATGGTGCAGGCTGATGACGGGAGGATCAATTCTCCTTTAATTTCCTGTCTCTTATACCTGTGTCACTTTATTGCTTCATTCAGATTCCTGACATATTGTGTGCAGAATGGTAAGGTGCAGAACTTGCAGACAGAACTTGCAGATGTGGTGTAATATTGAACGTATTTGGCTTATTGTTCAGAGTTTCTAATGCACTTGGATTTGCTTAGTGAAGGAAGTGTCATCTGTTCTTCTTTCTGAGCAAGCTCATTTGGATTTGGATTTATGTTAAGGGGATGACAGGTAGTGGGAACACCAGATAAATGGATGGGGCTTGTCACCAGAAAGACTGGTTAGACTAGAGTTAGAACCTGGGTGATTGTGGATGAGCTAGAGTCTATACACTATCAACTCTGGAAAACTTTTGAACAAGATTCAGTGGGCTTCTGCAGTGTCAAAACCATGGGAATGCTTGAATAGCGAAGGCCCAGCCAGGGCATGGCCTGTGTGTCTCTTCCTGATTCCTTGCCCTATGAATCTTTGCCACCTGGCCATTTAACCATAACCTTTGCAACACTGCTTATAAGTCACATTGAACCAGGCATTTCTTTGCTATCCTTGCAAGTTAGTTAAGCCCAAAGAAAGAAGAATGGAAACTCCAATTGAAAGCTGCTCTGACTAAAGTATAGGTGACCCCATACGATGCTGTACTGATGTAGGAAATGGGAGACATATTATACAACTGCATTTTAACCAGTGCTGCCTAGCACTGTCTTATAGTGTTACAATTAAATTGAAAGAGAAGAACCCAAGTGGTGTTCACGGAAGAATAACTTGTGTCTTATTTTATTTTCTTATTTCCATGATAAAAATAACCTGGCAAAGCAACTTAATGGGAAAAGACTTTATTTCAGTTTGCAGTTCAAAGGTGTAATCCATCACGGTACGGAAGTCACACTGCATCCACAGTTAAGTAATGGACAAGTGCATGATAGTACTCATAGCATTCTCTTCATTTTTATAGAGTCCAAGAGCCCCCCAGCAAATGGTTCTGCACCCAGTTAAGATGGGTCTATCCACATCAATTAACATAATCAAGATAATCCCCACTGGGATGCTCAGAGGCCCAATTCTCTGGTGATTTTTAGATGTTGTCAATTTAGCAAGTAAAACAGCCATCACACTTACCAAGAGGGATTGCAGGGAATCTTTGGATACAAAGATGTGTTATGTAAAAGGTATATGCTCTTTCTATCTCTTACAAAGAATAAATAAACTAAGCAAATATCTCTAACATATATGTTGTTTAATGACAAGAGCAAATAGTACAAAGCCAAAAAGGTATTAAGCATCCGTAAATATGAATTAGAACTAAGTTTAAAAGGAAAATGTCTTGAGTTAAGGAGAAAGTTCAACAGGTGAAGGCCTCTGTAGCCAAGCCTGATGACCCATGTGGTAGAATGAGAGAACTAAGTCCTGCATGTTGTCCTCTAACCCCTACACATGAGCTGTGTCACACATGTGTGTACACGCATAGACACAGAGGAAGTGGGATAAATGTAATAACGTGTTTACTGTACTGAATAAATAAATTCCGTGTTGGCTAGTGACCCATAGGAAATAATTCTTTTTTAAGTTTTATTTTATTTTTATTAACTACAGTTTATTCACTTTGTATCCCAGCTGTAGCCCTTCCCCTATCCTCTCCCAATCCCACCTCCCTCTTCTTCTCCTATGCCCCTCCTCCAGTCCAATGATAGGGGAGGTCCTCCTCCTTTTTCATCTGACCCTAGTCTATCAGGAGGAGATAATTCTTAATCTCAGAAAATAAATTCAGCAATATATTTTTTTATGATTGAAAATAGATTTTCCCCCTCAGATAATATATCCTGATTATAGTTTCCCCTCCCTCCTCTCCTTCCAGTTCCTCCCCACAAGATTCTTTCCGTTTCTGACTTTCATTAGAAAAGAACAGGCTTCTAAAAGAACCCCTGCTGCAGACCCATGTAGGCCCTGTGCTGGCTGCATCAGTCTCTGTGAGCTCATGTGTGCCTTGTTTAGTTGATTCAGAGGGTGCTGCTGTAAGGTTTTCTTTTCAGAAATTTATTCTAAGGAATATTTAGATGTTTTTAATGTTTTAAGATTTATTTTATTTTGCATATGCATGTGTCTCTGTGTCCATCGAAATCAAAGGCATTGGATCTCCATAGGCTTGGATTTATCTCCATATGGTTGCTGAGAATTGAACTTAACTCTCTGTGACAGTAGCAAATGCTTTTAATTACTCCAGACAGACTATTAAACACATTTAAAAATCACATACATCTTTTTTAAATGATCTGTTAAGATGTTCTATGTGGATCTTGAGGGGGATCCAAGATGGCTGCCACGAGAGAACACTGTGTCTGAGGAGTAGGAGAGCAGAAACAACGCAGCGTCCAGGAGACTGAACTCTGGGACCTAAAACGCCAGCAT
>JAQQSO010002140.1:0-14641 GCA_028658305.1 Pachyuromys duprasi | reverse complement strand
AAAAAAAATCAAAAACTCTGCCCTTGATTTTCTACCGAGGGTATATCTCAGTTAGATAGGAGGAGTGAATGCAGGTGCTCTGTTCTACAAAAGGTCAGGTACAGTCCACAGTACTGCATTATGAAAATAAAAATAGCTAGAAGAGAGATTTGAGATGTTTGAAATGTCAGATAATCACAACATGGTAATCACAGGGCACCCCACAAAAATGTACAATTACTAACTGTCAACAGAATCACCTAATACTTGATACAGAAGCTAGGAAAAGTTCTATTTTCCATGAGGAGTTAAACTTTGTTTAGTGTGTAATACATTCTAGAAGCAAATATATCTCAATTCAGAGCACACAATACTTGTTAGAGTCTACTGAATGAACTCCTGATCAATATTATAAACGTGCTCTTGATAGGAAAGTTAACACAATCATATAATACCTAGCATCTCCTTTTTGCTTGTATTTACATTTTTAATATTTTTGGCCATCTGTCATTGTGTCATCTCAATTTGCATAGAGTTGTACAAGTCTTTAGAATTTTACCAAAGGGTTTTAAGCTTTAGAATTTTATTTGGACTCTTTCTTCTTAAACCAGAAATGTTTCCTATGTGCCGTCATCATTTCTTAGTGTCTCATTTCATTCTGATGACATGCTTTTCTGGATCAGCGTTTGCCAAAACACTTTTTTTTTTCTGAGACTGATTCTCCAAACAAGGACCATACATGGATATAACCTAGAATCCCTGCTCAGACGTAGGCCATGGCAGCATCCAAGTGGGATCACCAGTAAGGGGAACAGGGACTGTCTCTGACATGAACTCAGTGGCTGGCTCTTTCACCTCTCCCCCGCTCAAGGGAGGAACAGCCTTGCTAGGCCACAAAGGAAGACATTGCAGCCAGTCCTGAAGATACCTGATAAGCTAGGGTCAGATGGAAGGGGAGGAGGACCTCCCTTATCAGTGGACTTAGAGAGGACCAGGGAAGAGATGAGGGAGGGAGGATGGAATTGGGATGGAATGAAGGAGGGGGCTACAGCTGGGATACAAAGTAAATAAACTGTAATTAATATAAAAAAATAAAAATTTAATTTTAAAAAACTACAAAAAAATAACTATCATCTTTATGGCCAGTATTATATTCAAATAAAATAATAATTATTGTTATTTTTGTAACAAAACCACACATAATTAAAAGCAGTCTTATTGTCCTTTGTGCAATCAGAAACTAAATGTACTCATTAGTGAATCTAATGTTAATAATTTAGATATGTAATCTTGAAAGGGTGCATAATACTACATAATGGCTATTGCTAACTTATTCGCTCATATTTGTATGCTCAGAGGCAAGGGAATTAGTGGTTAGGCCATAATTGCTTTTCCCCAGCTGTTCTTTCAACATCACCGCTCCTCTATATCAGCTGCTGGTGAAAATGCCCACTCTCATTTTATCCCATTGCCCCAGTGTCCTCATTTTGACAAACCTCCATTTATATACTCAGTAGGATCTTGAAAGTGATTTGCCTGGGGCAGTACTTCCTACAACCTTCGTTAAGTAGCCTGCCATTCCCCTCCTTAGCCCAAATTTTGACAGACAGAAGTCCTTGGCATCTCCCTTTGCTGTGACTCATAGGACAGCAATACCTGGATTTCTTTCTTTCTTTTTTAACTTTTCCTGCACTAAGGCTTGGATTCATAAGCTTTAATGGCCACTCGCTACACTAGTCATAAACAGTCCCAGCTTAAAATAACTGGAAGATACTCCTGTGACAGGAATGTCAAAGATAATCTAGAATCATCCTGGCTGAGACAGTCCCAATCTCTACAACTGACCACACTTAGTGACGTTCAGGGACATCCAGACTATGTGTCCAAATGATCCAAGGTCATGCTAGTGCTAGGTTAACTTAAGCCTAACATGCATTATGTACTGTTCATAAAACCACACATAAAATATTTATGTGTTATCTCCCTAAAACTTTCTAAATCCAGAAATTTTCAGATCTAGAAATATAGATTCAGAAATCTAGATTCAGCAATCTTCATTTTGGGATACATATAGAAACCCAGAGGCAAGAAGTAGAGACTTTTACATTGACTTAGCATATACAAAATAGCTTACAATGAAAATTTTTTCATCTTTTCTACTCCTTTTTCATTCATCTTTTTTTAAAAAAACTACAGCAATTTCTCCTATATTTTGAAATAATCCAACTAGAAAACCATTTTCACAAATATTCTCACCTAAAATAGTATTTTGGTGCTGACTAACTTCTTTTGGTTTTCAAAGTATATTATACATGTGTTTTTCTAATAGCATTCACATTTCATCCAAGTGTAAGACAAATAAAAATATTAACTGAATTTTAAAATCATAATGTTAATAATAGGGAAGTTATCAGAAAAATAAGTTCAGTCTTCAAATACCAGAAATAATAAAAGTTCGCAAATCATCAAGATTTTAAAATTTTGGGACAGTACTTCCCCAGGAGATAAATCCCAAGCTTTAGTATTCAGAAAGGTAACGACTAATTATAGATAACAACTTAAGAAGCAGGACTCTGGGGATCAATATCCTTTATGAAAGATAACAAGAACATCAGCATAAATCCCTTTCTGTCTCCATATTCCTAACCTAAATTTACTCTCACTGATGACAAACATAAGGACCTAAATTTATACTATACATGTTGTCAAAAAAGCAAACAAAAACCTCTAAACCAAAATTCTTTATTTTCTTTTTATTTATTTTTATTAATTACACTTTATTCACTTTGTATCCCCGCATAAACCCCTCCTTCCTCCCCTCCCAATCCCACCTTCCCTCCCTCTTCTCCACTCATGCCCCTCCCCAAGTTTAGTGATAGGGGAAGTCTTCCTCTCCTTCTTTCTGATCCTAGTTTATCAGTTCTAACTATGAGTTCTGACACATCACAACTCAGAATGCTGGAGAGAAAGTAAGGGAAAAACAGCATAGAGGATCTTACCTAGCTTTAAAAGGTCAGAGAGAGGAGCTAAGGAAGAAGCCTATTGATACTGCATTGGCCCAATGAAAGGTTAAACAGTATAAGAGTTGGAGAGAAGAATGGACACATACATACATACATGGCAAAATAAGTATGGTGATGTTAATGACAAAATCTAGCTGGGAGATATCACTCATTGTGATATTCTCTCCATTTATCTCCGTTTGAAAAACCATGGTATGATATTAGAAAAGACAAAAAACATAAAAGAATGAAAAGATTACTTGGATGGGAATCACAATCATTAATTCATTTTCTTTATCTCAAAAGAAACCCAAAATAGTCCAGGTGATGGCTTTAGAATGTGTAAAGGGAATAGCAGGTAGCATAGGACATTACCTACAATGAACCCATATACAAACCAGCATGGAAATACTAAAGCACTTTTGGGGGAAAGGGAAAGAATTTGCAGTAGAAAATTCTCCAGGAAAAAGAAAAACAATTTGTTTTATCTATGATATACAGTACCAAAAAATAAATAAATAAATAAATAAATAAATAAATAAATAAATAAATAAATTCAAGATCCCACTGTGTTGCGGCAATTAGAAAACCTGTGCTCTGATTCTGCAGCTACATATAAGAGACACCAGACTAGCAAGCCTGGTGGTTCAGATTTAGAAAGATATTTGGAAGCAAAGCCCAAAAGAGACACTGCAATTGATGACTTCAACAGAGTGGGGGAGATATTGCCAGATGGTAGAAATTTCAGCAATAAATAAAATAAATAAATAAATAAATAAAAATACTGTTGGTTTTGTGTTGTTTAAAAGCTGTGGTTCTGGAGATGAATATATATATATATCTCCTGCAATCCAGAGATAGTAAAGGACTTGACAAGCACTTGAGAAACATGGTGAAGAGAGAGGATCTCCTGTCCTGGCCTTGTAAGAATCTGCCCTGTGTAGGCAAATCAGAAACAGCAGTTGTGTTTTTGTAGATACAGATGGTGATGACACTTTAAAGTCATGAACTGTGATCAGTCCCAGCAGTGACAGTGAGAATAGCCACAATTAGGATGCTTGTGTCATTATGAGGATGTGACCGATGAAACGGGACGCAGGGCATCATGGGACATGAAGACAAGAAATGATGCCAGATGAGATGATGAAAGAAGAGGCTGTTATAAATGAAAGCCAGGCAGGAACCATCCTCAGAGCTGCACCTGGCCACACAACACCCCCAGATCAAGAGTCACGCTGGCGGCTAAGGGATGAGGAGTTAGAAACAGTACCAGAAGCAGTACGGCATATAAACATGGATTTGTTACATGTGGTTTCTCATAAGTAATTTTTTTGTCATTTTATAAGCTGCAGAGGAGAAATACTCTGCTATTTTCAAACCTTCTGTTGTAATCACAAAATGCTATGTAAAGAAAATCCTTCTGTGATTTCTACACAAAGTTCCTCTATTGGGTAGCTCCAACCGAGGTTGTGATTATAACTGGATATTGACAATAGTAGAGCAGGGCGAGCCCAAAGTTCTTCCTGTCTGTGTAAATGGAATGTTATTGTGTGCTTAAGGTCTATGCCCAGTAACTAATTTCTTTACTGTTCATTCTGCTTTTCCACCAATGCCCACTAAAATTTTACAAACTCAAAATTTTGAATGTGATCCGATTCTTTAACTAGGTCCTACATTTTCTTTTTTTTTTTTTCTCTACTCTCATATATTACATCCTGACCACAGTTTCCCCTCCTCCCCCTTCCCTCAGTCTCTTTCCTTCATCTCCCCTCTTCACCAGATACTCCCTTCCCTTACCTCCCTTCAGGAAAGAGCAGGCCTCCCAGGGACATCAACCAAACACAGCATAACAAATTACACTAAGACCAGGCACACACCATCACATCAAGGCTGGACAAGGCTACCCGATAGGAGGTAAAGGGTTCCACAAGTAGGCAAAAGAGGCAGGGATAGCCTGCTCCCATCCTTAGGATTCCCACAAAAACACTAAGCTACTCAGATGTAACATAAATGCAGAGGACCTAGGTCAGACCCCTGTAGCTACCTGGTCTCTGTGAGCCCCCACGAGTCACAGTCAGTTGATTCTGTGGCCTGTGTTCTTAAGTTCTAGTGGTGCCCAGCACTCCTCTGATTCTTATGATTCTTCCTTCCCCACCTTCACAGGGCTCCCTGAGTTTTGCCTAATGTTTGGCTATAGGACTCTGCATCTGCTCCTATCAGTTGCTGGACGAACTTCTTCTGCTCTCTTTGATGACAATTCTGCTAGGCTCTGGTCTCAGAATGCTCTGCAGGCAAGGACAAAGTGTAGGTCAAAGATTTTGTGGCTAGGTTGGTGTCCCAGTCCCTCCACGTGAGGCTTTATCTGGTTAAAAAAGATGGCTGGTTCAGGCTCCATGTCCTCCATTACCAGGACTCTTTGCTGGTACGGCATTATTCTCGTAGATTCCATTGCAAATCTCAAATGGCCAAGAAACACTTAAAGAAATGTTCATTGTCCTTAGCCATCAGAGAAATGCAAATCAAAGCTACTTCGAGATTCTATCTTACAACTGTCAAAATGGCTAAAATAAAATAAAAAAAAAACACAAGTGGCAGGTCATGCTGATGACAATATGAAGCAAGGAGAACGCCCCTCCACTGCTGGTGGGAGTGCAAACTCATACAGCCACTTGGGAAGTCCAATATGGCAGTTTCTTAGAAAATTGGGAATCAATCTACTCAAGACCAGTTATGGGCTGTAGAGATGTTTCAGAAGTTAAGAGCACTGGCTACTCTTCCAAACATCCTGAGTTCAATTCCCAGCAACCACATGGGGACTCACAACCATCTATATTGAGATCTGGTGCCCTCTTCTGGCAGGCATGCAGGTGTACATGCAGAGTATGTACACATATAAATAAATCTTAGAAACAAAACAAAACAAAAAAGAAACCGGCTCAGTTATACCACTCCTGGGCATACACCCAAATAACACTCCTTCATACCACAAGGACACTTGCTCATATGTGTTCATAGCAGCTTTATTCATAACAGTCAGGCACCGGACACAGCCTATATGCCCCTCAAGTAAAGAATGAATAAAGGAAATGTGGTACATTTACAGAATGGAGTAGTACTCAGCTAGTAAAAAACAATGACATCACCAGGCGGTAATGGCACACACCTTTAATCCCAGCACTTGGGAGGCAGAAGCCTTGTTCCCTGAGTTTGAGGCCAGCCTGGTCTACAGGGTGAGTTTCAGAACTGCCAGGGCTACACAGATAAACAGTGTCTCAGAACACCAAAAAACAAACAAACAAAAACCAACCAAATTTTAAAAAAACCCAATAACATCATAAAACTTGCAGACAAATGCATGGAACTAGAAAACATCATCCTGAGTGAGGTATCTCAGACACACAGGACAGACATGGCATATACTCACTCATAAGTGGATTTTAGCTGTAAAAGACAATCATGCTTCATTCCCCAGACCCAGAGAAGCTAAGTAACCAGAACAGATTTCATGAGTGGACTGGGGACAGGTGGAGTTGAGAACAGGAGGATCAGGTTGGGGACAGGAAGGGAAAAAACATTGAGATAATGACCGGAATGGGGGGGGGGGGGTGGCTGCATTTCGGATTGAGGTGGAAACATTTTATTTTCTTAATGGAATAAGAACGTCCAGATGTGGACCACTTGTTTGAATGGCATGCCATCCCATGGAATTGACATGTCGCCAACTTATAATTATCTCCAGTATTGATGACTAGATAGAGAAAGTTTAATTAAATCTTCCTAGTGGTAAAGAAAGCTGACGTCTCTTACTCCATTACCTAACTTCAGTTATCAGCCAGCACCTGAAGGGAATAGTTCAGTTTTCTTCATCTATTGTTTATTTTCTCATTGTTCCAGTGAGAGTTCTAATGAATGACCAGTCAGGCTATAGGGAAAGTAGGTACAGGTCTTAGAAGATAGCTCAGAACCCATGTTTCACTAGGGCCCAGTGACATGTGTTTATAATTCCAGAACTAAGGAGGCAGAGATGGGCGTCTCATTGGAGCACTCCAACCAGCCAGCAGAACCTAGTCAGTAAATTCTAAGTCAGTGAGAAACCCCATCTCAAATGATAAGATGGACCATTTCTAACTAGTGAAATTCAAGTTTGACCTCAGACCTTCATATGCATGTGCACACAGTTGCATGTGCACTTACATACAAGTGCACACAAGCATGCAGACATATGAAGATATACACACATACAGAGACAGAGAGTGAGAGTGGGTTCCAGGAAAATGTTGAGGGTCCTAGCCCCATCTTTTCCCACCTGCTATGACAGAAGCCATCACACTTTCTCTTCCTTCTTGAGCCAAGGAAGAAAGCCAACTTTGTCATCTATTAGCCACAGGTCAGGCTTTGCTGAGAGTCATACATCCAATACCCCTTCAGCCTTTCTTTCAGCTAAATGCAATATTGGTTTACTGTGACTATTTTATGGATGTCCAGGGGATTATGCTCTATTCTGCTGCCGTGTGATCGATTCAAACTTTCAGTGCTTCTTCCACAGACTGCTTAAGAACACAGGACACTGCATCTTACTGTGTTCTAACTACCACTCATCATTTGGTTTTGTGTTTCCCATATCAATCTCCATTTATGAAGAAAATGAAAAAGTTGTAGAACGCTAAATTTTTAGTTATTAAACTAAATAGGAGAAAAGTATAGTTTGGATGTTTTAATAAATGCCAAACCAACTGAGTTTCATATTAAACACTCAAGCATAGTTTCAGAAAAATATATATTTTTAAAAAAGGATAAGTAATATCCTAATTTACTTTTTGGTAAAAAAACAAAGTTTCCATTCCCCCATAGAAATGCTACTAGAATGACAAAAAATAATTTGTTTACTTTAAATGATAAATCTACAGACTAAAGGAATAGAAAATAGAATCAATAGTCTAGATTCTAGGGTAGAAAAATAAATGAAATTGACAGGATATGTAAGGAGGCAAGACGCTAACACAGTAGAGACTAAGGACAGAGAGAAATAAGGTTTGTGGCAGCACCCAGCCTTTGGAAATAGGGTAGAGGAAATTCTGATTAAGGAATGTTGGAGGACACCTTGTGAACTTCTCCAGTCTTCTCTAGTACCAAGAGCCAAGTGACTGCTCTTCCTTATCATTACAGCAAAAGCTTATCATCCAGGAAAGGTAAAACAGATCTATTCGCTGATGAACCCAGGCCTGTACAGAGATGGGGAGAGAAAATAGTTAGGTCAATGTTAGTAAAAGCCTCTCTCATGCTTGCTATGCATTTGCCTGCCAGTATCTGCGATGCTTCCTCCTGTGACACAAAATGATGTGCTTCTCCAAGGGATCAGAAGAGCCCACAGAAAGAGGCCTAGTGAGATTAACACCAGTAGATCATTCATGTCTTCAGCTCACAGTTGACCTCAGCTCTACATAAGAACTTAATCATTAGCTCTGTCAGGCTCTAACCTCAGACATACACAAAATTACAAGTTTCTCCAATTATCTTTGCTTCTAAGGCAAGAAAAACAAACATTTGAAACGCATATTAAAAACTAGGTTGTAATTTAATGCTTACCTAGCATGTGCAAGCTCCTGGATTTGATCCTCAGAAAAAACAATAAGGAGAATAAACAATACAGGAGAATAAAATTTTCATTAACACTATTGCTAGGCTAGGCATAACACATACCTGTAATCCCAGCACTGTGGAGGTAGATGCAGGAGGATCAGGAGTTCAAGCCATCCTCGGTGACATAATGAGATCAAGAACTGTGAGGAACCTAAGACTTTGTCTCAAAAAGCAACAAAAAAGAAAAGAAAAAAAAAGACCCAAAGGCTAAATAATGTGCTTTCAAATAGAACTCTCAGAAAGATGAGCTAATATATCAATGTTACAAGAATAATAAAATCTAAATAAAATTGGAGTTAAATATATTAGGAACATAAAGGGATAGTCCTCTCTCTCTCTCTCTCTCTCTCTCTCTCTCTCTCTCTCTCTCTCTCTCTCTCTCTCTCTGTCTCTCTGTGTGTGTGTGTGTGTGTATTAATTAAGGAATGAATACAGATCAGAAAGGAGCAAAGGCTTCATTTTTTTTATAACTGAAAGGGAAGAAAAATATGCAAACTTGGAAAAGAATACTAGAGTTATAGCATGCTATATGAAAATATACATGAAAAAATCTATTATAAATTGGAAGTAATTCCTCTTTGGGGGCAAGAACAAAGGTGCATAGAAAGAACTACGTTCTATTACCAATGGGAGAATGGCTGTTAGTGAAAGGAAAATCCAAACTAAAGGAGAAATAAGCATCAGCCTTTGAACACAGATGCTATGGAGGCTGAGACAGCAGGGTGAATTCCAAGCAAGCCTGAGCAGTTCAGAGGCCCTGTCTCAACAGAGAAATTAAAACAAGGTCTGGGGATATAGCTCATTTGTAGAGCACTTGCCTATCATGTACAAGGCCAAGATTTGATCTTCAGTACTGAGGGGGAAAAAAGAGAGAGAGAAAATAAAGAAAATTTTGTTTCTGGGTTCATATATTAATGTTATCAATCCAGAGGATTCTGACACCGAAGGTTTTGAGTGTCTCAACTTGAGGTTCACATGAGAAGCATTTTGGACTCCACATCATTAGTGGCTGGATAAGATGGCAAAAGTGAATCATTAGAAGGCTAGTTAGTCCTTAGGATGAAATATTTATTGTATTTATACTCATTCCTACAAAATCTCAACTGGTTAACTAGTCTTTGTGGAATACACTTGGAGGTAAAATATGCTGGTTTTTAATACCATGACTTTAACAGCAAGAATGAAATGTTGACTCCTCTGATTTTGAAATTTGAGATATAAAAGGAAATCCTCTCCTTACACTCACCTCTGGGACATCATGAAGAGTGGAGGATGTTTCCAGGTAAAATCTGGGGCTGGGGGTGGAGGCTCCCTTGGGCAGCAATAAAACATGGTGTGAAAGGGTATGCTGTGGGTTTTGAATCCCACCATACTACTTAGCACATAAAGGTAGATAAAATGATGAGTCACAGCCTCTGGTGTGGACGGACCTGTGGAAATCCACCTCAAGTAGGAGCTGACTTTAGTCTCAGCTTGTTGGTTGCATATAAGAAGAAATCCCAATGAGACACTAGTTGGTTTTGTCATATGCCCCCTAGATTAGCAGTAGTGCCAACCATGGCAGTTGACATATGAAGATTCATATATATACATACACACATACATATGTATGTATATATAGTGCTATATATATATGCATACATATATATGTATATATGTGTGTGTATATCACTGTGATATATATATACATATGTGATATATAAGGTAAGGGAATGACAAGCATAATTTTAAGTGTGAAGCTCCTGCTGCTTGGCACCCCACCTGGAACATTTGGGAAGTAATAGAAACTGTAAGAGACGGGGTCTGGTGGGATATTTGAGGTCACTGGGATCACGGTCTACTCCTATGTTTACTTCCTGAGCATTTCCCACTACCATACATTCCCACCATGTTGTCCTGCCCCATCTGTGACCCAGAAGTGATAGGTCTGCTGAGCATGGACTGGAGCCTCCAAAGTTATGAGAAAAAAAAATTACATCCTTTTAAAAAAATTAGTAATTATTTCGAGAATTTCATACAGTGTATTTTGATCATATTCACCCCACACACAAATTCCCCTAGCTCCACCCAGACCTACCCTCTACTTCTTCACCACCTACCAACTTTGTATAGGATTACAGAAGTGAGCACAGGCTCCTCCTTTTAGCCCAGGGACAGCGCATAGTGGGATGTATCACTGTACTATTCAGCCTGCTGTCAATAAGCACAATGCAGTTCTTCACCAGTTTCTGGATGCATTGTAAACAGCATCAACGATCTTTGTTTTGCTCAGAACCCAAGGGAAAGTTCCCCACATCCGATCTCATGGCGGGGTACTTGATATTGCCTTCTCAAACCTGGGCTGTGTGTCTAGACAGCAATGGTCAATCTCGGTGTTGGCAGCAGGCCAACCCAGCTCAGATCTCCACATCTTGTTGCAGAGCTTTCTCTACATCCTGTCTTGTGGTGCTTGTGCCTGTTTTCCCTAGACAAGCCCATTGCTCAGTGCTGGCTGGAAAGAGTTCCCAGTGTTCCCTTCGGGAGCATACTTCCAAGGACCTAACTACCTCCTGAAAAGCTCTAGCAACTCCCAGCAATGCCACCCGCTGGCATCCAAGCCTTCAGCATGGGGCCTTTGTGGGAGTTCCCCAGAGTTGTCCTGTAGCACACACTATAATACTGTGCTGCCCTCACAAACAGACTTAGCGGCCCTTAAGAGATGTGTTTTTATCTTACACCAAATGAGGAACAGTCCCTCACCAGACACCAATATGCTAGCACCTTTGTCTTTATCTTTCTCCGGAACTGACACCATATACACTCGCTGTTTGTAGATCACCTGCTGAACAAATTCTGTTTCACCTGTCTGAAAGGGTTAAGACAGTGAGACCGAAAACCTCCAAGTGGAAAGTAAATTTAACTAGATTAAAAGATAACCAAAATAAAAAATAAAATAAAACTACCATCAGTGAAAACTCTTAATTGGCATAGAAAATTGTGGGCTGGGTGTCAAAGACAAAGAAAGTTATTAACAACCAACTATTTGGTGACTATAGATGTTGACTGATGGTGTCCTACACATTGTGCAAAGAGTTTGTATCTGTCCCTACAAAAAGTCATCATAGCACACTATGCATATTCCCACAAGTCCATCATCTATACTATAACGTGCTAGGGTTCCAAACAGTGTACCCACTGGGTGTTTATTTGCAAAGGATTTGGAGGCATACGTTTGACCCAAGAAACGTCATCACTTGTATAGCTGACAATACACTCTTTCACATGTTAGGCCACCTAAGACATTTTACCCTGGAAAAATTAGGGTACAAAGAGTAAGTAACTCAGCAGGGTCATCCTTCAATAACTAGTGGGGATTGCATCTAGATCCAGTTAGGCCAGCGTCAGTATGGCCTGTGTTTTAAGGACCACACTTTATTCCTAAAGATAAAAAGTAAAATAGGCAGAGGGAGTGAGAAGAGTAACAACAGGGCTAAAAACATTAAAAAGAAAAGAAAAGAAAGAAAATAGAGAGGAAAGCATCTTCCTCAGATGCCAGTCATGAATGTGGTTCCATAGACTGCTCTGAAGAACTCTGACCAGATCATCTTCCTTAAACATAGTGTCTTCCCTCTCTGTGTATCGTGCCCTCAAGAGAAGCTCACAGAGAGAACTTTGTCAGGAAGTTCCCTGTTTGTTGGACAGCATTGCTGGGAGCAGCACTGTTAGTGTAGGGCCTGTTAGACGTGATGCCCTCTCTACTGGACGTTATGTGGTCTGCTGTTTAGACAAAAAAAAAAAAAAAAGCACATCTGCAGAGCAGAAGATGGGAGCACAAAGCCTTCATCCTCCTTCCTCTGGATGGAAATGGGGAAACAGAGACCTTTGTGTGTGAGGATGGACTCATGGTCAAGGAAGAAGTTGGAACGTCAAAGGGTTCAGCTTGCTTGTCCACATGCTAAATATGTTAATCTTCCAGGGAGGTCGCGATCAGAATTTCCAAAGGCTTTGTTTCTAGGGCAGAAAGATCACTTATTTTTAAACTAAAAAACCTATTCCCCATGGTGTTCAGATGATTCTGCCTGTTCTAAATAATGTCTATCAATATGCAGTATGGTCCATTTTAAGTAGACTAACTTCATGGCTGTTCAAGGCATCACTGTGCCCCTCTGCTACCATGAGGACCTAACTGAGGATGTTGTGGCAGAGCAAAGAATAAAATGTCAGGGCTCGCAGAAGTACCGGGTCACTCTCTAAATCAGGATTCTGCACAGGGCATATTTCTCGTGTTCAAAACCCAAGTTTTGCTTTCAAATTTATTATCCTGAGAAATATATGTCTCTTGTATCGTGCAGATTAACATATAACTTCTGTTTGACCATTGTCTCCAAAATTACCCTGCTTTTACTGTAAACAAAGAACCTGTTATAGGTGTATGTGTGTATGTGATTATTTCACTTTGAAAAAAATCACAATGCAATTAATCACAGAAGGTGTTTTGAGCCCTGGAATATATTTTGCCCACATTTAATGACAGTTTTACACTCTAGCCTAATGAAGTTACCAATTTAATTAGAAAGATGGTTGTGCATATATATTAAATTATAAATGGGTAACATCTGATATATCAGTATCTTATACATTAAGATATTTGTTTGTTTAATCTCAGCCAGTACCCTTTAATTTCTACCACAACCTTGAAAGTACTATTTATCTCTATAATAAAGTTGTTCCTATATTACAGATAGAAGGAAGCAAACCAGAGGTAAGCCACTTATCCAAAGTCACACAGAAAAGAAACTGCAAAATCAAATTTTCCAGGCACGATAGCCTTCAACCCTGAAACCCCTCCAATCCTGGGGTTTCTGCTGCTGCACCTTCACCAGTAGCCTCTCCTGGACTCTCTTCAGGGACATTCCAACCCTGCCACACACTCCAGATGCCCTCATGACTATTTCATGCCTTCAGAACCACTAGCAAGTGGGAAAATCTTACATATTACTTGTTTTTCTGCTCTGGACCACAATTTCTGTGTACTGACACTAAGGGACTACATCCCAAAAGGTTGTTTCTCAGAAATGCTGGTCTTTTTAAATTTTTTATTTATTATAATTTATTCACTTTGTATCCCAGCTGTAGCCCCACCCTAGTCCCCTCCCAATCCTGTCCTCCCACCCTCCCTCTTCTCCTCCCATGCCCCTTCCCCAGTCCACTGATAGGGGAGGACATCCTCCCCTATCTGACCCTAGTCCATCAGGTCTCCTCAGGACTGTCTTTCATAGTCTTCCTATGTGGCCTGGCAAGGCTGCTTCCCCCTCAGAGGGAAGTGATCAAAGAGCCAGCCCATGAGTTCATGTCAGAGACATCCCCTGTTCTCCTTACTAGGGAGTCCATTTGGAGACTGGCTGTCACCAGCTACTTCTGTGCAGGGGTTCTAGGTTATCTCCATGAACGGTCCTTGGTTGGAGTATCAACCTCAGAAAAGACCCATGGGCCTATATTTTTTGCTTCTGTTGTTCTCCTTGTGGAGCTCCAGACCCTTCCAGGTCTTTCTTTCTCCTCCTTCTTTCATAATATTTCCTCCACTCTACCCAAAGTTTGACTATGAGTCTCAGCATCTACTTTAATACCCTGCTGGATAAAGTCTTTCAGAGGCCCTCTGTGGTAGGCTCCTGTCTTGTTCCCTGTTTTCTCCCTCTTACAATATCTATCCTGTTTGACTTTCTGAATGAAGACTGAGCATATTACTCAGGGTTCTTCTTCTTGTTTAGCTTGTATAACCACTTTGGAAATCAATCTGACACTTTCTCAGAAAATTAGCAATAGTGTTACCTCAAGATCCAGCTATACCACTCCTAGGCATATAGCCAAAATATGTTCAAGTATACAACAAAGATATTTGCTCAACCATGTTCATAGCAGCTTTATTCGTAGTAGCCAGAATCTGGAAACAATCCAGATGTCCCTCAGTTGAGGAATGGATACAGAAACTGTGGTACATTTACACAATGGAATACTACTCAGCAATTAAAAACAAGGAAATC
>JAQQSO010002139.1:0-14644 GCA_028658305.1 Pachyuromys duprasi | reverse complement strand
AATGAGGGAGGAGGCTATGCCTGGGATGCAAAGTACCTAACCTGTGATTGATATAAAAATAAATAAATTAAAAAAAATAAAAAAAAGAATGTGTGTTATATTACATGAAAAAAATAGATTTCAAAAAATGATCTAGAGAGTGATCTATATTATAAATTTTGATAAATGTCCCAAGAACACATTTTTCTGCACCTCCTCCATCTTGTTACACATCACTATATTTTTTAAACAAAGTTACAAACAAGTTTTACTGACTAACTACATTGGATTTGTCATGTTGTACATAGGGAAAATACATTAGCAAAGAGAGGGGACATTTGGTAGCCAGTTAAATACATCAGTGGAATCATCTGTAAGAAGAGAAGTCGATGACTTCTGAAACTTCTAGTTTATTAAATATTATAATTACAATGAGGATGACTGATACTTAGTAAGAATAGATGACAAAATCATCTGTGTGAAGTGTTGTCATTTTTCTGAAGTTTGGTGACAGAGGATTAAACTTAGAATAAGATATCCATTATATTTTTTTCTTGATAATTAAATGCTAAATATTCAATAAAGTTGGTAGTCTACTCAGTGAATTGACATGGTTTCAGTGTTCCAATAAAGATAAGTTGACCTGTTTTGTATGCCTTGAGATCTAACTAAAAGGAGATAAACACCTACGTCATTTTTTTTCTGTGAACTTTCACTTTCTATAACATCTACTCATATCACTGTGTATGTTTTATTTCCTAAGATCTGTCTATTACTGGGAACTGGAAGCCAGTTTCCAAAATGTCCCTAATTAGCACAGCCTTTAGTTTTGACACACTTGTGTTTCCTGAGTTATGCTGGGAGAAGTTGGTGTAATCAACAGCATTCATTATAAATTAAACAGTCACATGCAAGACCTCAACTTGTGCTGTTGAATCCTCTCCTTCATACTCAGTCTCTCCTTGCTCAATTTTCAGTGTTGTGTAGCCCTAAGAGAAGCCATATGGTAAGGAATAGTGGCTGTAAGCCAAGAGTCATGAAGGAACTATGGCCTGCCAACAGCCATGTAAGCGAGTTCAAAAATCAATTCTCTGGCTGCAATAGAGCCAAAAATTAACTGCAAACTTGTGAGCAATTCTGAGCCAGAATCACACAGCTAATATGCTCAGTGATACCTCAGAAACAGAAACTGTGATACAATCAATAATTTCATTTTAAAAGTAACTAAAAATACAAAATTTTATAATCATTTTGGAAATAATTTGTTATGTAGCAATAGCTAACTGTAATAGATTTTGGTCTCTTGAAGTAGAATATAGATATAATAAAGCCTAAATAGGAAAGCAACTTTAGAATTTGGAGGTGTTTTTTGAGGTGAAAATGAGTAAAGCCTTGTATCTTGAAGATGTCATTGAAAGCATGGTAGTCTCTGATAGGGTTTCAAGTGAGGTCTTTGAGAACATGAGATAAACACCATAAGAAATCTAGAGAGAGAATTCTTGTATTGTTAGTTTCAGAGTATTAAACAACAGTACTACTTGGATTATAGATACTGTACCTAACACAAGGCATTCTATCTGAAGCGATCTCAAAATAGGATGCTACATGTACTATTTGGCTCCTTCTTACTGACTGCAAGAAAATTAAGAGAAGAGAGTGCAATAAAATAATGAAAAAATAGTTAAAATAAAAGGAACCAAACAATCAATGTTTAAAAATTTTCTCCATCTTTATAGAGAACAAAATATTACTTGAAGTTATGAATACAAAATCTTTGTTAAGACCTAGACGATCAAAATGCTATCTAAGAGATCAGACAAAAGGTACCGACAAGGAGTGGAGGTTCTGTGTACATCATCCAAGTAAAACAGAATTTCTGAGAGGTTTAACCACATTGTCCTTTCCAACCTCAGCATCCAGTAAAAAGGAGGGATTCTCAGGAAGATATCTGTGGATGAGAGAGGTTTTATTCTAATAAAGTAAAAGCCCAAAAAATTATAGAACTTTAAAAATGTGTTTAAAAGAACTATAACTTAATAAAAACCAATTTTGGACTAACATGGTTAGAATACAAAATGACAGGAAGCAGGTACAAAATACAAATTGGGTTGAAAAACACTGGCTGAGAAAAACAACTCAGCTACAAATAAATACTTGATACTTCCCATGAAATAGAAGGGATTGATGTGAGGTGGATTTGAAACCCAATCAAGGCCACTTAAGTGCCTTAACCTCTGTAGGAGTTCTTCTATCTCCACTCATCAGACCATCTTGGGTACAAGGATGCAGTAAATGCCTTTTTGTCCTTACAGGTCAGAAAGGCTACAAGTGGGTGACTGTACCCAAAGAACCACTCCTGAGGAGCCTCCTATTCACACAAAACTCATTAGGGGATATCTACATATGCACGTATTTATCACATGTTTAGGGGAAACAACACTCTGAAACCAGAGGGTGTTTTCCACACAGAGGAAGATGAACTTCTAATTTCTCCTGCCATTTTGTCCTCACAGCCTTGTTCATTCCCTCTCAGATTTTTTACAGTACTGTTCTGTATGTGACAAAAAGCATACGCAGGACTGATGATACCAGACTTTGGAGAGTAGGTCTTCCAAGATGTCAGCTTCCATACTGGGGATTCTTTTTTTCATCCTCTCTCTCGGTTGAATCTTGCGTTGTTGTTTTGTTGTTGTTGTTATTGAAAATTTATTCTTCTCTCATACAATACTTTCCAACCACAGTTTCCCTTCCCTCCACTATTCCCAGCTCCCTACCACCTTCCCTCACACAAGATCCACCACCCTCTGTTTCCCTATAGGAAAGAGCAGGCCTCCAGAGATAACAACCAAATATGACAAAAGAAGATACAATAATGAATATGGGTTGGAGCCCCTGCTCAGATGCAGCCCATGGTAGCTCAGTAACCTAGTAAGGGGAACAGGAACTGTTTCTGACATGAACTCAACGACTGGCTCCTTTACCTGCCCCCGACCCCAGAGGGAGGAACAGTCTTACTAGGTCACAGAAGAGGACATGGCAGCCAGTCCTGAAGATACCTGATAAGCTAGGGTCAGATGGAAGGGAAGGAGGATCTCTCCTAGCAATGGACCTGGAAAGGGGCAGGAAGGAGATGAGGGAAGGAGGGTGGGATTGGGAAGGAATGAGGAAGGGAGCTACAGCTGGAATACAAAGTAAATAACCTGATTAATATAAAAAATAAAAATTAATATTAAAAGAAGATACATTAAGACCAGACAAAAGCCCTCATACCAAAGCTGCATAAAGCAACCCAATAGGAAGAAAATAGTCCCAAGAGTAGGCAAAAGAGTCAGAGACACACCTGTTCCCACTGTTAGGAAGCTCACAAAATCACCAAGCAAACATGAAAAAGATGCAGGGGACTTGGGGCAAATAGTTACAGGTCCTGTGCATACCACCTTAGTCTCTGTGAGACAATATGTGCCCTGATGAGCTCATTCAGTAGGCCATGTTCTCCTGGTGCCCTGCATCCCTCTGAGTCCTAAAATCTTTCCAGTCCCTCTTCCATGGGGTTCTCCAAGCTTCAAAGGGAAGAACCTGATGGGAATTTCTGATACTGACTCTCTCTCTCTCTAATGTGTGGCTGTCAGTTTCTGCCTTAGCTCTCATATGCTGCCAGAGGACGACTCTATGATGACAACTGTATAAGGCACCAATCTATGAGTTTAGCAGAATACCATTATAAATAATCTCATTATTTGTTTTTTAATGCCTGCTATGCTTGGTACTTACCTAGGTTTCTGGGCTATTCAGTCTTGGGTTCCTGGCCATGCAGGCTAAATATGTCCTGGGCTCCTTCTCAAGGTCTCAAGTGAGACCAGAGATTGGTTAACCAGTCCCACAAATTCTGTGCAACCATTGTCCCAGCATATCTTGCAGATGGGACAGATTATAGGTTGAGGTGCTGGTTGCTATGACTGGGTTGCTGTCCAGGTTTCTCTTTCCACAGCTTGCAGAATACCTTCTCACTATAAAGAGACTGTAATGAAGGGGTGAAGGTTCCTTAAGGTACCCACTCAACCTCTCTATGTTCAATAAGCTGTGTTCTAGGCAATGGGGCCCCTCTGTCAGGTTGCAGAGCACATTCCTCTGTCTTAGTGTCAGCTTCTGTTGTGTAAGGATTTCCATGGAAACTCCTTGGCCAGCAACTCAACTGAATGCAACCCAGTCCCACCACTGGAAGCCTTGACTGGCTACAAAATGGCCAGTTGAGATTCTGTATTCTCCATTTCTAGGAGTCTTCACTAGGGTCATTCCCATGGATTCCAATAAATTTCCACTGCACTAAGTTTTCACACTGCTCCCCAATGCCTCCAAGTTGCAGGTGTCCCTCCCTGAACTCTCTTTTTACAACTTCCCCCAACCCCTCCTACTCTCTTCTCCAACAGTTTTTCAGCAAAAAAAAAAAAAAAAAAAAAAAAAAAAAAACCTCTTTCATTTCCCCTTCTAGGGTGATTTATGCATCTTCCCACCCAGGGCCCTCCTCTTTACCTAACCCAGCCTCTCTAGGTCTATGTATTGTAGCTTGATTATTTACCTCCCAGCTAAAACCCACTTATAAGTGCTTACATACCATATTTGTCTTTCTGGGTCTGGGTTACCTCACTCAGGATGAATTTTTTTTTCTAGTTACATCCATTTGCTGACAAATTTTATGATGTCATTAAAAAAAAACATTGAGTAATATGCTATTGTGTAAATGTATCATGTTTTCTTTATCTATTCTCTGGTTGAAGGACATTTAGGTCACTTCCAGTTTCTGACTATTATGAATAAAGCTGAAAACAACTGAGCAAGTGCCCTTGTTATAAGATGGAATGTTCTTTGGATATGTGTCCAAGAGTGGTATAGCTGCGCTTGGAGATATATCAGTTTCCAGTTTTCTGAGGAACTGCCATATCAGCTTCATATGGAGAAACAAAACAAAACAAAGCATAAAAACAAGATAATTAAAACAATCCTGAACCATAGAACTGTTGGAGATATCACCATCCCTGATTTTAAGATGTTCTACGGAGCTATAGTAATAAATATCACATGGTACTAGAATAAAATCAGACATATTGATAAATGGATTCAAATTGAAGACCCAGACATAAATTCAAACACATATGGACACATAATTTTGATAAAGAATCCAGAAATATATAATGGAAAAAAGAAAGCATCTTCAACAACTGATGCTGGTCAAACTGCATGGCTGCATGTAGAAGAATGCAAATAGTTCTTATCACCTTATATAAAGCTAAAGTCTAAATGAATCAAAGACCTCAACATAAAATCTAATAACCCTAAATCTGATAGAAAAAAACAAACAAAAATAGAGAATAGTCTTGAACACATTGTCAAGGAAGACAGCTTTCTGGATAGAACACTGATAACCCAGACATCAAATTGAACATTTAGTAAATGGGACCTCATGGAACTAAAATACTTCTGTAAGACAAAGGACACCATTACTGGGGAAAGATACTATAGAAAACATATTTGATTCTATTGTGACTTTACTATCCTGCCTAGGTCCCAGATAATTGACACAAAGAGACTATGATTTAGCTACAAACACCGAGTTACAGGCAATAAATTGTCCTGTCTGAGCTGGATCTGCTCCACCAGGCCAAGTACTGTTTCTCCATCTTCCTTCTTTCCATTCTTTTCCCTCGCCTTGTGGTCTTATTCTGACCCCCAACCTTGGAACCTCAACTACACTTATTTCTCTTCTGCATAGCGCAGGCTGTCAGCCTTTATTTATTTATTTATCTATCTATCTATTTATTTATTTATTTATTTATGCCAATCAGGGATAATTAGGAAGCATTCCTTACATCACATGGATACAGGAGATGGTTCAACACACATAACAATGCCTGTGGCAGGGTGGTAACCAGATCTCAGGACTGAAATCAGCATCTGAAAACATAGTACACAAGACCCTCCTCCAACAGGAAGATTTTCAGTTCTACACATATGATGGTATAATATCCACAATACATAAGGAGCTCAAGGAAAAAAAAGATATTTAAAAACTAAACCAATTTAAAAATAGAGTTAGGATCTAAACAGAATTCTCAATAGAGAAAACTCAAATGGCTCTGAGAGGGCCTGGTTAAACATTTATTTTCTTGCTACAGAGAACAGGCCTAAGAGTTTCAGGAAAAAACACAGAAAAAGAGCAACCAATCAGAAACAGCCAAGATACCTGACCTAGGGAAGATAAGGTTGTTTAGCTACAGGCTGGAGAAGCCCCTGAACCCTGATCAGAATCAAGTAGCCTCCATAGGCACCAGCCAATCCCAATGGATGTTATGTAGCCGCAGCAGGAATTCCCCTCTCTGGCTCTAAAAGGGGCCTTCAGCTGCTATGGCCATGTGGAAGTGGATGCACCAGCAGGCCGGTCTTCTATAGAATAAACGACTTCAGTTGCTTGCATGCTACTTGAGTTTGGGGTCATTCTTTCAGCCTCTTCTGGACCCTAACAGCTGAGAAACACTCAAAGAAACGTTCAAGAGGCTTAGCCATCAAGAAAATGCAAATCAAAACTACTTTTAGATTCCATCTTATACCCGTCACAATGCCTAAGATCAATAGCAAAAGCAACAGTTCATGCTGATGAGGATGTGGAGCAAGGGGAACATTCTTCCACTGCTGGTGGGGGTGCATACTTGTTTAAGCCACTGTGAGAATGCTGTGCTTTTAGGATGCCAACTGCAAAGTAATGTAACTCTACAACAAGAACAATGGAGGTGTCCATTCAATAGAAAGAAAGGAGTTAATGTCTGCTGATAGCAATATACCTGTGCTTGGGGGCAGATATTGTAGTTGTGTTCTGTGACTGAAGCCTTTAACAATTTTGGTGAAAATCTCCTATGATGGCTTTAGCCATAACTACCCAGTTAAGATATTCCTTGTTTCTTGATATATAAACTATGCAGTAATTAGCTGCTGGTTTGAGAGACACTTGTTTCTCATGTGACAACTAGTGCACTATTGTTATCTGCTTTCTTTTTTATCACGTATTTTTAAATGTTAGGTGCTATGTTTGGTCAAGACAGGTTCAGGGAAGAGTGAAAGAGAAGAGCAGACAGTGCAAGTTTCAGTAGAGTGTCTCCCTGTGGCTGCTAACCTTTGGCAAACAGCTCTCTGTAAAATGCTTCAGGCTCTGTCCTCAGAAGTGGAGATTTTTTGTTGTTGTTGTTAAAGAAATAGTCCAGTCTTCTGTAGAACAATTTCCTATTAACTGAGAACAAATTTTGTCGCATTGAGTACCTTTACATATTTTTCACTGAATATGAAATGGCATCATAGAAAAACATTTGTCTCTGAGAGGTTTGGTTCCTCCACAGAATTGATTGAATCACTCCTGATTTCAGATGGAGTTGTAATCCTTGGAGAAATGCAATGATGGATCTTGAAAACTAATGATTTGAGGATTGTTAAAATTGAATTACAAGGTACTCAGGAGATGGCTTGGTTGGCAAAGTGTTTACTCTACAGGCATGAGGGCCTGAGTTTGATCCCCATGACTCATTACAAAAGAAAGTGGGCATGGGGCACGAGCTTGCAGTCTCAGCTGTGGGGTAGCAGTGACAAGGGGATTGATTCCTCGCCTCAGTGGCCAGCCAGCTTAGCATACTTGTAGAGCTCTGTCAGGAATTGAACTCATCTCAGAAAACCAGGTGAGTGGTACCTGAAAAACCAACTGAGGATGCAACTATAAACACATGTCTATTTGTGAAGACACACACACAGAGAAAGAGAGAGAGAAATACATTTACAAAAATTGAACAATACGTCTAAGGTTGGAAATGACTATCCCTTGTTACTTTGTTCTGAAATCAAATATGACATACTTTTAAAAAGATAATGAACATGAGCAGTTCTTATAAGCTTTTTCTATACCAGCAAGGATGTGAGGCAACTGCTTGAAATAATCAAAGAATAGGAAATGACCATCATGTAAGAAGTCTAAGGAAGTTGGGCATGATTGCGAATACCTTTAGTTAATCCCAACACTCAGGGAGACAGAGGCAGGGGGATCACTGTGAGTTTAGGGCCAACCTGGTCTACAAAGCAAGTCCAGGACAGCCAGAGCTGCACAGAAGAGAAACACTGTCTTGGAAAAGAAAAAAAAAAGTCTAAAGGAAATTTAAAAGATAGTCAATGATTTTTTTCATTTTTAGTATTTTTAATATTTTATCTTTTAATTTAATTTTATTTATATATTAATTCATTATAATTTATTCACTTTGTGTGCCCACTGCGGCCTCCTCCCTCATCTACTCCCAGTTTCACTCACACTCCAGCTTCTCTCGCTAGGATCTTTCCCTAGTTCACTTACAGGGGAGGTTCTCCTGCCTTTCTATCTGACCCTAGCTTCTCAGGTCTCATCAAGTCCGGCTGCATCATCTTCCTCTGTGGCCTGGCAAGGCTGCATGCCCCCACACACACCAGGGAGAGGTGATAAAAGAGCCAGTCACTCAGTTCATGTCAGATACAGCCCCTGTACCCCTTACTAGGGAAACCACTTGGAAATTGAGCAGCCAATGGGCTTCCTTGAGTAGGGGTTCTAGTTCCTCTCCATTCATGATCCTTGGTTGGAGTAGTGTCTTTGCAGACCCAATTGGGCCAAGGTATTTTGGCTCTGTTGTTCTCCTCGTGGAAGTCTGGTCCCCTCCAGGTCTATTTCCCCCTTATTTCATAAGGTTTCCGGCACTCTCTCCAAAGTTTGGCTATGAATCTCAGTATCTCCTCCGATACCCTGGTGGGTAGAGTCTTTCAGAGGTCCTCTGTGGAAGGCTCCTGTCCTGTTCCTTGTCTTCTACTGCTTCTGATGTGTATCCTGCTTACCCTTCTGAATAAGGATTAAGCATCTTCCTTAGGGTCCTCCTTGTTATTAGAAATAAATTTTTTAATAGCATTTTATTTGTAAAAGTAAATCCATTCATATTTGAATGTGAACAGAAAGCCTTTTATGTTTATTTTCATCATTATATGGCACCTCCCCTCTTCCTTCCTTCTTACATTTTATGATTCATGCTATGCTGTGCAAAGATGACTGGATGAAGGTGTCAAAGACCTGAATTCAAGTCCTGCTCCTTGTTTTTTCCTCTTATATACAACCTAACATATAGAGTAATTTTCTTAACATTTTAATTGTTACATTTGAGAATTTCTGTGTCTTGACTTTGGGAAGATTCACTTAGTGTTCTGAGCTTCAGATTTCGATAGAAAAGTACAGAAATTACCCTTCTGCATTGAGTTCTAAAAGCAAACTTTTATTGCTCATAAATCTCTTAAATCATAAAATATGCTCTGTACTGTTCTTCCCAAATGCTGAAATAATTATTTTTAAAAGAATAAAAGTTCATGCTAAAGGGCAAAATAATTAAGAAAAGTGATACAAAAGCCAGCTCTGGGACTTGAACAGTGAGGTACTGTGCTGCAGAAGGACGGTTGTTAATACAACTGGAGTATTAGTACCACTGAGGGCTGTGGGTGTAATGAGTGTAGAACACATAGAGGGCTCATTGTGCACACTCATAACATCAGTTCACATCGACCTGGATTACTGTCAGTTACCCCGTTCTTGACGCTATCTGGAACAAATCTGGGACTGGTAGAGGTCCAACTTGAAAAGAATGATATTGCTGTGACTTTGACACTACGGTATAACCAGTGGCTTGATATTTTTTCAATGGAAAAAAGAAATGGACGGATTTTTATATCTGTGCACTCTAAGTTCCACTGATAAGTGAGTTTCCACAGATTTGCATATTGGCTTTAACTCTTTTTTTTTTTTCTTTCTGTCTTATGTTAGGGATTATCCTATGAATAGAAACACATGAAAATGACATTAGAGGTCTTGCTTTTGTACTTACTTAATACAAAAAGAAATAATCTTCTAACATTCATCTAATTACCAATACTACACTCTCAAGAGCCACATCATTAATAAAGTTATCCCAAGGTTATCAACTGTCAAGATTCAATGGAAGTAATTTTGCTACACTTTCAAAGACATTGAAAAAGGAATGACCATTGTGGTGGCAATATCAGAGAATTCGGTAGAAGATAACATATTGCAAGATCTAGCACCTGTGATGGAACCTGGACATTAGCCTTTCAAAGCCAGAATTAAGCATGGGTTCAGCAAATACATCAAAGGCAAGCTGAGCATGAAGCCCATGCTGAGTAGGACTGCACATTCAAGAGCTAGTAAAGACATACTCAAAGTTTTAAAATGGGACACACCCGGTTAATTTCCCCTCAGAAACCAATTCATTTGAAAGGTGGAGAAACAGACCTTTGTAAAATTTTACCTTGACAGGCTTAGAAAGTTAAATATTGAGTAGTCCCAAACTAAGCCTCTGGAATGGCTTTGGCCACTTGATTGCTTAACACTTGGAATGATTTAAACTACAGGAACCTGAATCTCCTGAGCAGTGGCATATAGGATTTCTAAGTTTCTCTATTTATAGAAGAAGCTTAACAGAGCACCTCACATACAGTCAATGTTCAGTAAATGAGGCTGGTGGCATTAATACACAATTTTTCCCACACTAGAAAATAGAATTTAAGGTTCCCGCTATCCAACATTTTACAATTTTTCTTCTAAATTCAAACTGAACTGTTATTCATTGACCTTTTATAATATTCTGTGCTGATTGCACATGCTTTTGTTAATAGTACATAGTATTGCCTGAATGTGAGTTCTTCCTCTGAACGCTTTCTAAAAAATAAAAATCAATGTATAACATTAAATAATGCCACAACCTGCTCATTCTTTTCTTTCAGTATTCTGCTGATTAAAACTTCCTCGCATCCAATTCATCAGTGTTGAAGATAATTTCCTCCCTTCATAAAATATTAACATTCTTTTTTTGTGTGACTAAAATTGTCTTCAAGCAACTTCTTCCTGTCATTAATTAAAATAATGAGTAATGTAATATTAAATGTGTAATTCTCTGACAAGCACTCAAGTGTTTGCTGAGAAGTCCCTTTCTACCAAAAACATCTGGAAAATAACATGGTAAATTAAAAAGCTGATACTTTAATATACTACAGGGTAATCCCCAAGTCTAGGTAGGCAGAGTGCCAACTTGGCACAGCTCTTGTTCCTGGCACTGAGCCATGGCTTTCTCAATTTTCTTTACTTGATGCACTATATGAAGATTTTTCTTACCCACTCTCCATTTTCACTGCATTACTTACCAGATGAGAAAGCTACTACAAACACATTCCAACACAGGTTAGCTTTTCTGCTTGCGACAGACACTGTCTCACACAGGCTCAGTGATCATAAATATTTTAGGTACTCCAATAGACTTGGGAGCAGCTGTAGTTAGTAAAAATAGTTGCCTGACTCCTGCCCCAGCAGTAAAAGTAAATCGCTCCTTTTCATTGGTTTTATGTCCTCTGCTAGATGCATTTTAATGGGCATTCAGGTCCCCTTTCAAGAAGCTGAAGTCCTTTCCTTACTTTTCCCCCTTTCTCAACTTTATGTTTTCAGAGTGTTAAATAGTGTATTAAGAGCCTAAAGCTTTAAAACTCAGTCATCCAGCGCTTTATGAAATGGGTTACTTGGTTTGCCTGGGACGTTACTATTCTGATTACAAGAGCTCACAGTCATATGATGTTTTACAGTTTGTAAAAAACAGTCATAATTCTGACACATTTGATCCACAGATGTATACCAGCACTACCCCTGCTTTAATCAAGAAGCAAAAACTGGGATGCTCACTGGCACTTTCCAAAGTGGAGACACAGGCATGCTTTAGAGTCATTACATTAAGGTAATGACTCACACACCAGATAGACAAAACCAGAAAACAAAGACGTGGTCTCGAATTCAGGTATTTTTGTGGCATTGACCCAGAGATACTTGTAAAGAAGATTACAAAATGCAAATGTATAGTAAGGAGAAAGGTAGAACTATAAGGCATCAGAATGAGCTTAAGTATATCTTGCTCATCAGGTCTCAAGTAAAATACTCTTGAGAGACTCTTTGTTTCTATTAAATAAAAATAACTTGTACCCCCTCAGAATTTGTTTCCTATACTCTGTGGTGTGGTTCATTTTCTACTTCATACTTTTTTTTCATGTGACTTTAGTTTTTTTAGAATTAGAAAAACTACTTAATTAATTTACCACAGATGCTTCCAGAGTATCTTGAATTGTATCTAGAATATAGAAGATACTCATTAAGTATTTGACATCAGGTATATTAGTTAATTCATTATATTTTCCAGTTGTGATTCAAGCCAAATCTCTGGTGTAATGACCTGTGTTCTGCATTGTGATATCCAGGGGAAGACAGGGACTCAGTAGAGGTTGAATCCATCTATGAATGTGGAAACTCTGATGTTCTTTGCTGGAGTAGCTCCCATACATATGTAAGATAAAGCACTTAGAGAGGGCCAATGATGCTCTTTGTACATCTATATATGTTTATTCATAACAGGAAATACTAACCTGCCATATTGGTGCCATCTACAAAGCTGTTTAGTGCACGGGTGCACTGTATGTTTCTGCATTATGGGTGGATTTTATCTAAGCACTTCATCGACTCCTACTATGATAATGAAATTTACCCTTCACTTTCTCCTCAATGACTTCTTGTCAGAATATAATGATAACATGATACATTCACTTATTTTCTAACCCATATTGTATTACATGTTTTGTGTGTGTATGACTTTGTTTCATATTTAAACTCTTTAAGAGATGTGACAATAATTTCTGGATGCTGAGAGGTCAAGGCCCTTGCACAATCAACACTACAGCAACTAAGGCCAAGTATGTGTCCAGAAAAGTGCAGACAGTGAGCCGCTTTCACTGCTCTCTGTTACAGCAATCCGACTCTGAATATTGAGATTAATCCATTAGCTTCTTTTGCAAATCTACTCCAAATTCTACCGAAGAATCCCTTCAGAGATGCCACTTCCTTATCAATCAAACACCTAAACTAATCTCATCCATTGCAGTAAAAACAAACAAACAAACAAAACAAAACAAAATAACTCATTCAGGACTCATTCTACGCCCTCTATCTCTAGCTGCCTCAAACCTCCAACTCTCAAGAGCTCTGAACTCATCTGCCCTGGTCTTGAAGCTCAAGACAACTTACATATGGACACATATGTAAGACAACTTACACACGGCTTAAAGTTGTGCAATCTACAGGCCCCTAAGAAAGTAGACATCCTCTCTCTAAATTCTTCATTTTAACACTTTCCAAATCACTATATAGTTATTGACATAATCCAGTTTCTCAACAGAGAAGAACAGTTTCTTTCTTTAACATTACAACACTTGGCTGAGCAAATGTTGCTTGGTGGAACCTATACAACTCTCTCACCACTCATGACAAGTTGATGGCAGCCAGGTAGACCCAGAGTCTTTCCCAAGGCTCTGATGTATGGAGAAGGAATGTACTTCCTTGTCTCAAATCCAGAACACGCTTGCCAGAGTCATTATTAACCTGGGAGATTTTTCCTGAGGTCTTGATATATCTAAAAAGAGCATAGCCTTTAAAATACTGAGGCTGTAAGACTTGCGATGAGATTCCCTTTTGAAATTATTATAAACTGAAAATATAAACAAAACTTATTTAACATACCTGTCATGAAAGCATAATGTCTTAGTTTAGCCTATTCAAACATGCCTAGGACACTGATAACAGCTGTGTACTATCACACAACTCAAAGCCCCCTTTGAAAAATAATGCATGTACTATCTCAGGCAATTTATAAAATACTGCCTTAAAAGTGAGAAAAAAATAGTTATAAAAGGTATGTAGTCTATAGTCACACCATTATGGAGTCAAAGAAGTCAGTTGTAGCTGCATGTAATGACACATACTTTTAATCCTAGCAGCTGGAAGGCCAAGTCAAGAGGAGCCAGAGTTAGAAGCCAGCTAGGGATAATGAAGACTTCATGGCAATACACAAAGTGAAACTTGTAAGCTATAAACAGTAACTACAGCAAGCACACAGAAGACTTAATGCCTTATTGAAGTCAACATAGAAATAACTACCCATATTAAAGTCTTCCTATATTATCTGCTACCTAAAGAAAACACACACACACATGCACCAATGAGTCTTGTTTTTGTGAGAACATCCATAAGCACCTGTCTAGGATTATAACCACAAAATGGTTGTATGCACTCTATAGAAGAGTTAATCACAAACCTCACCAGGCTAAGCTATGTTATATCTTATCGGTTTTATTTCAGTGCCCTGTATACCAATTTATAATAATATATAATGACTGAAGCAAAGACTTCTTAAGTCAGCAAAATGAACAACCTGAATGAATAGCTTCTATTTCAGTGATGCAATGGAAACTGTCATTTTAACATAAGAGATCTACTGATGTCCTTCCCTCAGGTTTTTTGTTTGTTTGTTTTTCTTTCTTTTTTCTTTTTGCCTGAAAGAGATTATTTATTTATTCATTTTTAATTAAAAAGTATTTGTCTCTTTGCTCAACCATGTTCGTGGCTGCTTTATTTGTAATAGCCAGAACCTGGAAACAACCCAGATGTCCCTCACTTGAGGAATGGATACAGAAATTGTGGTACTTTTACACAATGGAATACTATTCAGCAATTAAAAAGGAGGAAATC
>JAQQSO010002138.1:0-14645 GCA_028658305.1 Pachyuromys duprasi | reverse complement strand
CAGGGCTTTTTTTCGTAGGGAGGCTGTTGATGACTTATATTTCTTTGAGGGATATAGGTCTATTCAATCTTCCTATCTGATCTTTGGCTTAATTTAGGTAGGTGGAATCTCTCAAGAAAACTGTCCATTTGACTGAGGAAATCCAAACAATCGTTAAGTGTTACTACAAAAGCCTATATGCCACAAAATTTGAAAATCTAAATTTGTGGATTTATAGATGTTAAGAAATGAGAGTGTTTTCCTACATGTCTTCTCAAGCATGATTCTTTGTGGGAAAACCCCGGCAACACTCCCATTTTAGCAAAAGATCTGGACACAATGTCCAACTGGTCAGAGGCCCAGCAGTTCTAATGAGCAAGATTTATTGGAAGGAATGGGGTTCCACTCTTTCTTCTCCTCTTCTTTGGGTGCAGAATTGTTCAAACAGATGGATTTTCTAAACTTTACATGCAAGAACTTTCTCCAGAGCTCATGCTAGAATGTAGTAGCAATAAGAATATAGCATAATATGCAACAACTATATTCATATTCAATAAGACTGTATTTGAGCAAAGATGTTTCTTGGAAAGACAGTTTATATTATTTTTTATATTATGAGCTAAGTTCTCAGCAGTTAAGGGATGAATAAGAAAATAGAACTGAGAAAGATGAGTGGTTCATTCTCAAATTTACATAAGCATAGTAAAACTTACTTTTTTTTTTTTGTAACTTTCCTCCAGAGAATACATCTGTGCACTCTGACTGTAGCTCCTTCAGATGAGGACTGCTGGGATTATTCACAGGTGTCACCACACCTCTGGTGTGAGAGACCTACCCTCTATGATATACTGTTTAGGAGAATATTACTGTTTTTATTATATTTGTGATAAAATTGTTTGACTGCAGCTCTTATTGCATATCCACGTGAGAACCTGTTGCTAATCACATAAAGAAATTCACAGCACAATGTAAAGCAGAAAGCAAGGATTCAGAACAAAGGAAACAATGCCCTTCCCTGCAAGAACTGCAGCCTGCTCTTTGCCAGTACCCATTGCTATTGCCATTTTATTCCATTGTCTTTCTCTGTACATGGGACAGTGAGCTACTACAGCTTCGCAGGTAGCAGTTACAATTAAAGGAAAAGGAAATGTAATAATGGTCATAATTAATGAACCATTGAAAACATTATTCTAGAAACACCTCCCGCAAAAGTAATTTGAGCTCATTAAAGTCATTATACCCAGCTTATAATATCATGACAATAAATTGGTAAAAGTTAAAAACTCCCACTTTAACAATACTCTATGTCTAATAAAACCAATGTATCATTCCATTTTGAGTTTGCTGTTGACACATTTGCATGGTTAATACAGTTGTGGCAAGGAAAGCTGCCAGCCTGAAGTTACATTGCATCCTAACAAAGGCATTTCTTGGGAATTTTCTAATTCCAGTGGGTGATTAATTTTCCTAAAGACAAATTTTCCGGAGTAGAATGGGACTGTCTAGGAAATTAAATAATGTCTTCTTTGTGCACACAAACACGACTGTTTCTTCAAAGAGGTAGCAAACATACCCACTGTGATAGCTATTCTTGGTTGACCACTTGGCACATTTGGGAAAAGGGAGCCTCCATTAAATGCCATCACCATTATATTGGCTTTTAGCCATGTCTGTGGGGATATTTTCTTAATTGTTAACTGATAGGTGTGTGCCTAGCCCTCTGTGGGCAGTGTCACCCCTGGACATGTGGGACTAGGGAACCACTAAGCAGAAGCAGAAAGCAAGCCAGTAAGCAGCACTCCTCCATGGGCTCTGCTTCTGTTCCTGCCTTAAGCTCCTGTCCCAGCTTTCCATGATGATGGACTATGATGTGGAAGTGTAAGCCAACTAAAATTTTCTTCCTCCGTGTTGTTCTTAGTCAGTGTTTTATCACAGCAAGGAAACCCAAACCAGAACAGAGACCTTGGAGATAGTCCTGTGCTGGATAACCTCACCTGGTGCAAGAAATAATAATTTTAGCACTAAAAGTATCTCAAGACGTTTCTGGATAAGCTTCAAACAAACGATTCTGTTTTCTTACTGCTTATTTTTGTAGATTTAAACACACTAACTAGGAAGGCAAGAAATTGAATTGTTGTAATATATTACTATTATTCCTTCAATTTTGCATACACACATGCACACACACAAACACATACCCACACATTCATTCTACACCCCAAGTATATTCTTCATAAATTCTATTGTGCCCAAAATTCTGAAAGATCATTAACTCTATAAAGCCTCTCAGTGAATTGACTGAATTATGGACAAAAAAATAAAGAAAAGTAAGTAGATGAACAAAAATGAGTGGGTTTACATCTTTTGGTAAAGGTATAGGATTAATTTTTTTTGCTGTAGATGCCTGCATAATATAGACCTAACATGATTTTTATTTCTTCAACAAAAATTTAAATTAGGAAATTTGAAAAATACAGGAGAACGGATACTGTCTGATCCCTTTTGATCTTGTAATTATAACAACAGGTCACATTTGGTTGGATTTAAACATTTTGTCTGTGATTTAATAATTTAAATGCTTGCATAATACAAATTAGAAGAAATTGAGCAGCGTGTAAACTAAATAATCCATTTCCTGCATGACAATATGACTCGTTGATTCAAAACCTGAGCTACCAGAATTTTTCAAATCATAGCCTCTTTCACTGCACAGTATGTAATATCCCGAGACAGCTCACTACTGGAAAATGCCAGGCAACGTGTGCTGAAATAGTCTTGCTGGCTCTTTTTTCCTAATCTAGAGAATTACAGAATGCTTATGTGAAAACATTATTCAATTTTTTTTACATCTTTTGTTGGCTCTAGTCCCCTCGTAAGACTCATAAAAAACCTGAATTCTTTTCAGAAAAACAAAAAGCAAAAAACGAGTATCTATATACAGCACCTAACTTTCTATGTTGTTTGGGGAAGTTTCACTATCTGGAGATTTAAAAGAGAAAAAAACAGTGCTCCAGAGCTATGGTTCTAAACCTGTGGGTTATGACCCCTTTGGGGATCGACACCCTTTCAAAGGGGTCACCTAAGACCATCAGAAAACACGGATATTATTAGGATTCATAACAGTTGCAAGATTACAGTTATGAAGTAGCGATGAAAACAATTTTATGATTGGGGTCACCACAACTTGAGGAACTGTACTAAAGAGTAGCAGCGTTAGGAAGGTTGAGAACCACTGGTCAGAGAAACTCATCATGGAAAAGCCCTAATAAATAAATGAATTAGCATTGACTTGAGAGAAGGTAAATTTAAAATTAATAAGATAAAACTGCCTCAGACATAAGAAATGGATGTGTCATTACTCAGAAAATATGAATCACATCTTAATAAATGCTACAGAAGTGAGGAGAGAGTACAGATCCATACATTGACCAGGGGACTTCTCAGAGCCGGACTTGATTTCTGTCCTCAGATTTCTTTAAGGGTAAAATGCACTATAAATTATTTTTCAGTGCAGATCCGAGCAAAGAGCTGTGTTCTGACTGATTTATAGTGAAGTGGGATCTATAAAGTCTTCTAATTTAGGCTTCTATTTTACTACTACACAATTTTTAAAGTTAAAATTGTGCAGGTAGAATCCCAATAGAGTAAACTTAGAACTTTACTTCTGTGTTTTATATTGTCCTCTGAATATTTCAGTATAATTGGAGCCTTGTTATTATGTGAAACAGGAAGAGACATGATTAGTTTATAATTAACGGAAGACTATAAGAAGCTTAAAGCAGCCACTTAAGTTCTTATTATAGCTCCACTCTATTACTATATTCACAATGAACACACTGAAAGTGTACAACAACTTAACTCCAAAATAGAAGCTATGTGTTGTATTTATGAAACATAATCATACTAACTCTCTAGAAACAATCACATAATATAACAAACGTGTGCATGCACATGCACACACACACACACCAACAAATGAATATGTTTTTTCCAACTTTTAATTTTAAAAAAAAGCTATAAGGTCACCCAAAGGTTCAGGCAGCAAACTGTCTGTAATTTTTTATTTTTTTATTTTTTGGAAGCTGCTAACATGCACTTCCTATTTACTTCAGTAACTAATTTCATTCCTTCTCAAGTCTCTGGTGGGGTTGAAGACCAAATAATTATAGTGCCACAATTAAGCTTAAGTTGTTTAGAATTTAAGAAAATGTTTTCATATAGGTAATACCAATAAGGATAAAAGTTAATTAAGTATAGAACTCTAAACTTATCAAGACAGAATAAATAATCAAATACTTTCTCCTAAGTTGCCAAATGCATGTGAACTGGACATTGCACATGTAAATATTACCTAATAGTTTTCATAACTGTTTTGTTATTATTATTGTATTAAAAGAAAAGGAGCCTTTTTTGGACTTAAAGGGGGAAATGTCAGTTCTTGTGCAATGTATACAGTTTACCTTTGTTCTTTCAAATGCTGATTTCTCTACCCCACTCTCTGGTTTCAATCTGGACATTGCACTGTGGTGTTCATGGGAAGCATCACCTGTCTCAAGTTTGTGTAAACATGCCTCCATTTGTTCTTTGTAATTTCAATAAAACAACCAGTCAATGCTAAGCAAGGGAGAGAATAGGGTGGGACATCCTGGTCTAGAGGGGAGGAGAAGGAAGCAAGTGGGAGGAGTGAAGGAGTCAGAGAGCAGAGATTGGCAGCAGAGGACTTGGAACCATGAGGAGATATGAACCACACCTAAGATATGACTACAAGCAAGTATAAAGTGGGAAATCTGAATGGAAGACTTGGAGGTTTAGGATGGAGTAACCACTGCCCAGCATTGTGCTCTAGGTTAATTAAAAAAATTTTAAAGCATAATATCTAAAATAGACTTATATTAAACCTGACTCTGATATATTAATGTGAAATAAAATAATGATTAAAATCTCTAAAAATTAATAGAAATGTGGTATAGTGGTATTGGAAGAATAAAATTTATGATGGACAGGCGTGAACATACACACATGCAGGTAGAGAGAGGGCAGTGAGGCTGGGATCATACAGAGAATGACCTTAATCACCTGATTCGTTTATCTAGTTAATGCTGTGGTGGTCTTATGAGTTCTTCCCTAATTTCCTCTGTAACGCTCAATTTCCCACTATAGAAACAGAATAAATCATTACACTGCTTTCAAAGGTCAACACATTATATTGAGAAAGAAAAGGGGGGTCCAAAAACTTTGTCAGTTAATGGTTTATAGTCATGAAGAAAAATATTTCTGTGGTGTTTATTTTAATATACAAACAAGCCAACCCCAAAATACACTTGAATGTTTTGAAGGAAAGGAGGAATACCAAGGCTGTACATTCCTTCTAAGCACTGGGGAATCACTGAAAACAGCACCTTAGAGTATAAATGTCCTCATTATGTTGTGGCGTCAGAATGTGCCCATGAGTCTAAACTGGGTGTTTCCCAGAATTTTCTTCACTGTGTGTTTCGGGTTACAAAGAACACTTGTCCGATTCCTGAAGTCAGAAGTCAGTGCCAGCCATTCTTTCAGGCATGTTTTCTTTACCTGTTTGTGCATCTTGTCTCAATGAGACTACGCCATTCTGGTAATTCCTTCTTCCCTTGGATTCTGCTTCAGCTTCTGTTATTCCCAGGCTCAATGCTTGGGGCATTTCTCTTTGTACACTGTAGCAACATTTTCAAAGCCAGAATCAGCAAGAGCGGTATAGGTGTCATTATGTTCTCTTGGGCTTAAATCAGGTTACCTAGGCCCTCTTACAACCATGTATCTTGCATCCTACTCCCCTGTCCACTTCCTACTTTTCAGACCATAAGCATCAAGCACAAAACCATTAAAATCTGTTTAACCATAATTGTGTCAGGCTAAATCTAATTGGCCTTTATATGTTAGTAGATGTCTTAAAGATTCCACATGTATGATTAAAACTTGATGTATAGGCTAAACATCCAATTGACATTAAAAATTCACATTTTTTACTGGTTTAAATAACTGCCTTAGTAATTCATAGAATTCTGTTATTACTGTGTCAATAATCTAACAATAATACTTTGTGGTTTTTCCATTTGGTGTATTTGTAATTGCAGATGAATCACAGACTTACCGTTAGATGTTTGAAGTTGAGAGTTGGGGTAATAATTGAGACGGGACAATCTCAAAAATCAAAATGTATCTCCCTAACTGTTTATTTTTAGTGGTAATACGTTTACCAGATGAAAAACAGGCTCTACTTTAAAAATGTATTTATTTATTCAATTTACATATGGGTCATAGCCTTCCTCTCCTCCCAGCCCCACCCTGCTTTCCCCTCCACCTCCCCTATTCCTGAGGATTGTGGAACCCCATATCCACCTACCCCAGCTCATCAAGTCCCATGAGAACTGAGTTTATCTTCCTCCCCTGTGGCCTGGTAAGGCAGTCCTGTCAGGGGCAAGTGATCAAAAAGCAGGCAACAGAGTTCATGTCAGAAAGCGTTCCTGCTCCCCTTATTAATGAACCCACATGAAGCCTGAGCTGTCCATCAGCTACATATATGTGGAGAACCTAGGTCCAGTCCATGCATGGTTCTTGATTGTCCTTCAGACTCCATAGACCCTCTTTTTAAAGAAAAATAAGAAGAAAGGTAAAATAGTAATATAGAATATTGGCCAATGTACAATAAGTAAATAAGAAACTTTTTTTTAAATGGGCACACTATTAAATAAGACCACAGTGAATTCTTGCATTAGTTTTTAAACAGGAGTTCTGATTTTTCAACAAGGAAATTGAATTTTGTGTGCACTCAGTTCAACACTGCAATAACAGTCAGAAGAAACACCATTTATTGTAAACGTTATCTCTATTTCTTTACCTCATGGGGAAAACTCCAATCATGTTTATCAAGCTATCGCTAGAAACAGTTGTCAGCATAGTGCAAACCGGTAAATTTTAGCTAAATGGAAAAGGGAAGAAATTCTTCTGTCACTCTGACATGGAGGTAGGGACATTATTCTCTACTCAGGCATAGGTATAAAATAAATAGCAGGCCCCTCCAAGATATCTGCATCCAAATTGATTTGTTATATGACAAGAGGAAAATTAGATTACCAATGGAATTCAGGCTGCTCACAAAGTGCCATTAAAACGTGTTTATCACATATAATCTTGGTCCTTAAATGGCCAAATAGCAGCAGAATTGTCTGGAACCAGGAATGCTGTCAACACGAAGACCAGGACCATCCATTGCTCAGTTAGAAGCAGGAGGGACAGCCTGCCATGGTGGGCATGGCAGGAGCCTGCGTATCTCTGTATCTCTGTAAGATCAAAGCCAGCCTGGTGTAAAGAGTCAGTTCTAGGACAACCATGGCTGTGAACACAGAGAAAACCTGTCTTGAAAAACAAAACAAAACAAAACAAAAAAGCAGGAAGGACTGTGAGAAGCCTATTAAACCTTGAATAGTCAGGGAAGTAAGTTTTCCCCTCCAGTCTCAAGACAGAAATTTTACCAATTTGGTATTAGTGAGACCAGTTTTGCACCTCGAATCTTCAGAATGGCTGGATAATAAATTGATTGCATTTTTATATCCCAGAGAGCTAATGGTAGTTTTTACTTTAGTTTACAACAATAACAGGACCCTAAATATATATGATATCAAAACAAAATGAACAATTGGAATCAGTAACGTCAAAGTGATGCTCACATGAACATTAGCAACTCTACTGGAATGCAGGAAAAAGGTGAATGAAAGTATAGTTATAAGTGAGAAAATCTCTCCCAGATTGAGAGAATCATAGGAAAACTCTTTATTCCCAATTTTCTAACGCTTATAGCAAAAAAGAGAGGAAAAGTCTCAAGAAGAAGACTTAAATTAACATGTATAATCCTGACCGAGGGTGCATTTCTGTGTCCCCCTGCATTATAGCCTTTGACTATTTGAGGTTCATTACAGCACATTGCCAATTAAATCAAATAGTAACATTCCCAACTGGACCACCAGATGGAATCAGACTTTAATTAACTTTCCCACCAGCATACAGATGTGTTTCTTGGTATCATTATCTAGGAATCATTGGCTTTCAGCAAAATGAAAAGCCCTACCAGCAGATTGTAGCCTAGAATGATTGATCACATCATGAGATCATTATCCTTAAGATGCCTTTAACCATTTATTGACCAAATCAAGAAAGAACATATAGAGGAATGTTGAGTATTTCTACGGTAAATCATTGGTGCCTTTTGGGAGACTCTATTAAATATTGGCATAAGAAAATGATCTGTCTGTGTACAACATTAACTTCCAACATCATCCTGCAGCTTCTGCATTTTGCTTTTGATGCATTAATTTATGCCACTATGGGATTTACATCAAATAATTCCAATTCATATTTGATAATTTAAGAATAATAAATGAAATAAGTCTATAGCTCTCATAGCTTTATATTTTGAAAATCAGCCAGCATGATTTATAGTAAAAAATTATCCTTAAATAGAATAGTTAAGTAGATATAAATGAGCATAAAGACAATTAAATATTATCTTTAAAAATGCATTGGTTACATAAGTAGATAGAGTCAGTGATATAATTTATTAATTGTTTTACTTCTGTAGTTTCTAAGCTATACCCAGCAATCACAGTTCCTAGACATTTTACCACTGTTAACTCACATAGTAAGGATATGTTGTTAAAAAAAAAAAAAGGAAGACTTTCCTAGAATTTAAAACCTTTCATTGTGGGTTATAAACTGAAAGGCAATATACAGAATCTTGCTATTGTTATCATTTATTGAGTGACTTTAATATGCATGCTACTGACATGAGAAAAAAAAGAGGCATCTAGCTTTGAAAAGATTTAGGCTGTGAGAGAGTACAAGGCAGGAGCTTCGGAAGGTCAGAGTCAAGCCCACAGTATTTGATGTCTGGTCTAAAGTGTCAAGGTAAAAGTATTTATCATCCATTTTATCTGTACTCATAAAAGTTGCAGCATGTCAATTAACCTGGACATAAAAAGTTTACTGCACCGGCTAAAATGGAATTTAGGTTTCTATTGCTCCAGTATAATAATGTACGTACTGAAAAGAGTGGGATTCCTTTTTCCAGCTTTCTGATTAACTGTGAACATGACACCTAAATACTCTGGGTCTCAAGTGCAATTAGTCCCTAAGCCCCTTTTTTAGTTGAAAATATTTTCTGCAGATGTCCATTTCTTAAAGCACAGAATATGCTTGCTTTAGGTAGAGTTGAAATAGGATAGTAGACCTCACTTAGATCACTGCATTGGCCTTCCTTCGGATATATCCCAGACTGAAAATCACTGCAGTCTCTCAACCCAAGCTCACTCTTATATCATCCTGTTTGAGTCTAACAGTTTAGAATTATAAGGTAACAGCAAGGGTCCCTGCATCTGGCCTGTACCATTTAGGCTCTCTCATGCTACAGACAGGTACTCATCGGGAAAACATGGCACTTAGAATGTTCTAAGAATTGATAAAAATAAATCAAATAAGAAAATATCCACTCAGATGGGGCCCATGATAGCTCGGTGTAGGAATGAAGACCCTAGTGAGGGAAACAGGGACTGTTTCAGTCAAGATCTTGATGGCTGACTCTTTGACCCTCCCCCATACAAGCTGGGGAGTGACAGACTGGCTAGATCCCAGGGGAGGACATTGCAGCCAGCCCTGAGGAGACAGGATGAGCTGGGGTTGGATGGAAGGGGAGGAGGTCCTCCCCTGTTGATGGACTTGGAGGGGGCGGGGAGGAGGGAGATGAGGGAGGGAGTGGGAGGGTGGGAGGGAATAAGGGAGAAGGCTATGCCTGGGATGCAAAGTACCTAACCTGTAATTGATATAAAAATAAATCAACTAAAAAAAAAAGAATTAGAAAAAAAAAGAAAATATTAGATTGGGAGTGTGGGATGACATGAAAATAAAATAGAAAGGGAACTATTATTTGGGAAGAGGAAGTAGACTGTAAAAAGGGATGGGAAAGGGTACATAATATTTGAATGAAAACGCCATGAATGCCACCATAACTCAATGACTATACATGAATAAAACTTAAATTAAAATAATAAAATGAATAAAACAATTTCTAGCCTTAGTGACTCATAGCTTATTGTCACTTTCTGTAGACTCTCCTAATGCATTTTTCAATATGACTAAAGAAAACAGTTAATGGTGAACTAACAAATTACTATCATGGCATGAGTTAGTACTGTGAAATATCACTTTGGCCCTTTCAATAGACTGGACTCTAACTCTTTGTTTATGAACAAATGGCATTTAGTGAACACAATGAGACACATTTATGTGTTTCAATCCCTGATGAAATATCTACTTAGTCATTTATTTGTTTGTTTGTTTGTTTATATATTGCCAGGAGGTCAAAAGACCAATGCACTCCAAAGCCTTTTGGTGATGAAAATGTAAAATACATTAGAAAATGTCTATGATATTGACCAACGGAATCCTTAACTCACTTAGAATTGTTTCTCAGATATAAATGCCAAGTTAACCTGGGTTGTGATTTTGAGGCAGCTCTATTCTTCTTATTCTCAAAGACCTTTCACTTTTTCTCTTGAATGTTTGCTGTGCTCGAGTTTATAACAGAGGAGAAAGCACTTATATTTCTTGAGCTTTCTGTAAATAGACATTCACAGGTTATGAAAAGTGACACCATTATTATAGGCTCCAAAGGGGCAGAGGCAGGAGATTGAAATGACAAGTTGGATTTAGCCTAGCCCACATCGCTAACCTTCATGAGCTCAGGCAGTTTCACATTTTCTGTAAAGTTTATTCAACTATGCATAGGCAAGAAGTATGTTTTGATGAAACTCCTGGTTTTCTCTCAGATTCATGGTGTTTCATATTTCTTTACATGAAGATCCTGGGTCCATTCTGTGGACTAGTCACCAAGATAATATAAGAGTACAAGGCAAGAGCACAGGACAGAGGAGAAGCAGTGTGGAATATGAAAGTCACACAGGCCATTCATCTAGGTCCAAAAAAAAAAAAAATGTGTGGTATTGATTTTACATACTTGCCAGTTTATACACAGTTTCTCTCTGGAAACTGAAACCTGTAATTTCAGTCATCTTTACAATATTTTTATCATTAAAAGAATTTAGTTTAAGGAAACAAAAATAGTCCTATTAAATCTCAGATGCCATTTTTAGCTGAAGCATGACTCTTAAATCCATTTAAGGCTCCAACATAAAGAATGACGATTGGCAGCCCATTTCTGCTGCAACTTTTTGACCTCTGCTTATTTATAGTTCCTGTTACTGGGATAAAATCCCATGACGAAAGCAGCTTAGGGAAGGGTTTATTGTGACTCACATTGGATGTGCAGTTCATCAAGGCAGGAAGACAGCAGCAGCTCTCAGCATCCACGTCTATTGAAGTCACAGTCAGAAAGACCACAGGACTCAGCTCACCCCATTTCATAGAGTCCCGGACCCCCTCCCGGACCGTGCAAGGTATTGATCACAGTTTTGACTTCCCACACTAATTAACCAAATCAAACTAATACCTCACAGGCATGCCCACAGGCAAAGTAATTATTCACAGGTGTGCCCACAGGCAACTCATGCCTCACAGGTGTGAACAGAGGCTTGTCTTAAGTAGTTTCTGATCCTGTGAGTTCACAATTAACACCAACTATTACGATGGTATCCATGGTGTGTGGTGCGGGAATTTAAAACCATTGGACATCATGAAAATCTCTCCACTTCTCTCCTCCTCCTACTATTTTGTACTTTGTTTTGTCTTCTTTTTTCTTATTTTTAAGTATTTTTGATTTGTCTTCAGACAAATCAAAAAATGTCAGAATCCCAAACAAATTAATTTATGAATCTAATTATAAACAAAAAGTTAATATGAGATCTTAGAATGTAATGCAGATTATTCTGAAAAACATATGACAGAACTGAGGGTCTCAAAGCTCTTTTTTCCTTTAAATGTTTTAATGACTTCGTTTTAAACCAGTTGCCCATCTGGAGGATTGAAAACTATATTGGCAGAATTGAAAGAGTTCAAAAGGACCAATTTCACAAAGAGGCTTAAATCTCATCATCTCTTTTACTAGCTGAATGACCTTGGATTTTTTTTCCCACTCTCCCTTAGAGTTTGTCCTTGGAACAAGGTGCTATTGTGATAGTCTAAATATAAATTGCATGGGAGAATGATTTTGTAAACTCAGCATCAATACTCTGATGAAGTTGTATTTGAGTTGCTGTGAAAGGGGCACAGGTAGCCTCAGGTGCAGAGCACTTGGCTGACAGGCAATGCCCGGCTCTATAAAAGAATAAAATTTATTTTGATTCCCATCAAAAACCAAGGTTGCCATCAGTATATGGTTAGTAGGTAAAGCCCAGTCATTTGGCTTCACCTGATAATGCATCATTAGACGTATTTCTCACCTTCTTGAGATGAAGAAGTCAGTGAGTACTGCTAGGCAATTTTCTCTGTTTTGTAGGCAACCGCTCAGGCAGCACCAGTATTATTAAACTTGCTAGTTTACCATCAGATGTTTAAATTCTGTGCTATCCCACTTCAATTGACAATTTTCATCATGTGGCACTGTCCTGTTGTGTGACACCACTTTATATTTATTGAGGTGATTGTATTTTTCTTCTGAGGTACCCAGCAGTCTGAGGTACAAGTGTTAACAGAACAAACTGTTTAACCTCTGAGTCTTTTTCTTACAAGCAGAAGTTTAGATCTATGGGCCGGGTTTCTCTGTTTTTTTCCCTGCAATTCTTTCCACAGTGCTGGCGGAACACTAGTGTCAGTTGATAATATTTAATTTGGAATTAATTTGTTAAAGAAAAAACAGGAACTCAAGGACACACTTCTATTTTAGTTACTATCTGCCAAGCACAATGTTTGTGGTAGGCTGACAATGCAGGCTTTACCTGGTCTTAAAAACTTAAATGCATAGAACATGAGCAAAAGCAACAGCATATTTTAAAACAAATCTAACCACCTACTGTGTTTTACTTGCTGACAGCTATCAGCTGGTACAAAGTAACAATGCCAGCGTACTTTGTTGGCCTGGAAATTGGGTTGTAACGCTAAGAAGTATATTTCTTTTTTATATTAATTACAGTTTATTTACTTTGTATTCCAGCTGTAGCACCCTCCCTCTTTCCCTCTCAATCCCACCCTCCCTCCCTCATCTCCTCCCTGCCCCTAAGTCCACTGATAGAGGAGGTCCTCCGCCCCTTCCATCTGACCTTAGATTATCATATCTCTTCAGGGCTGGCTGCAATGTCCGGTTCTGGGATCTAGTTAGGCTGCTCCTCCCTCGGGGGGAGGGGAGGGGGAGGGGAGGAGGGAGAGATGGTCAACAAGCCAGCCATTGAGTTCATGACAGAAATAGTCCCTGTTCCCCTTCCTAGGGTACCCAGTTGGGTACTGAGCTACCATGGGCCACATCTGAGCAGGGGTTCTAGGTTATATCCATACATGGTCCTTGGATGGAGAAACAGTCTCATAGAAGACCCCTCTGCCCTGATCTATTTGGTCTATGTGGAGTTCTTGTCCTCACCAAGTCTTACTAACTCCCCCTTTTTTCATATGATTCCCTGCACTCTGGTGATGGCTTGGTTGTGAGTCTTAATATCTTCTTTGATACATTGCTAGGTAGAGTCTTTCAGAGGCCCTCTGTGGTAGGCTCCCGTTCTGTTGCTTGTTTCTTCTACATTCAATGTCCATCCCATTTGTCCATCTAACTGATGATTGATCATCCCACCCTGGGTCCTCCTTCTTGCTTATTTTCCCTTGGTGTATAGATTTCAGCATGTCCATCCTATCCTATCTCAGGGTCATTTTGATTTGCATCTCCTGATGGCTAAGGACATTGAACATTTCCTTAAGTGTTTCTCTGCCATTCTACAATCCCTACAGAGAGCTCTCTGCTTAGCTCCATACCCCATTTTTTAATTGGATTACTTGATTTGTTGCTTTCTAACTTCTTGAGTTCTTTATATATACTGGACATTAGCCCTCTGTCAGAAGTAGAATTGGTAAAGGTCCTTTCCCAGTCTGTAGGCTGTCCTTTTGTTTTGATGACATTATCTTTTGACTTACAGAAGTTTTTCAGTTTCATGAGGTCTCACATATTTAATGTTGATCTTAGGGCCTGTGCTGTTGGTGTTCTATTCAGGAAGTAGTCTCCTGTGCCAATGAGTTCTAAGGTCTTCCCCACTTTTTCTACTAACCGGTTTAGTGTGTCTGGTTTTATGTTGAGGTCTTTGATCCACTTGGACTTTAGTTTTGTGCAGGGTGATAAATACGGATCTATTTTCATTTTCTGCATATATACATCCAGTTGGACCAGCACCATTTGTTTAAGATGCTGTCTTTTTTCCATTGAATGGTTTTGGCTTCTTTGTCAAAAGTCAAGTTTCCATAGGTGTGTGGGTTCATTTCTGGGTCTTCTATTCAGTTCCATTGACCCACTATTCTGTTTCTATGCCAATACCATGCAGTTTTTATTACGATTGCTCTGTAGTACAGCTTGATATCAGGGATAGAGATACCTCCAGATGATCTGTTGTTATAAAGTATCATTTTGGAAATTCTAGGGTTTTTGTTTCTCCATATGAAGTTGAGAAATTTTCTTTCAAGGTCTGTGAAGAATTGTGTTGATATTTTGATGG
>JAQQSO010002137.1:0-14645 GCA_028658305.1 Pachyuromys duprasi | reverse complement strand
AAATGGGGAGAAACTTAAATCAATCCCATTGAAATCAGGGATAAGGCAAGGCTGCTTACTCTCTCCATATCTCTTCAACCTAGTTTTTGAAGTCTTTGCAAGAGCAATAAGACAATTAAAGGAGATCAAGTGATACAAATTGGAAGGGAAGAAGTCAAAGTATTACTATTTGCAGATGATATGATAATATACTGGAGTGACCCCAAAAATTCTACCAGAGAACTCCTACAGCTGATAATCCCCTTCAGCAATGTGGCTGGATACAAAATTAACTCAAAAAATCAGTAGCCCTTCTTTATAGAAAAGAAAAAAGGCCTGAGAAAGAAATTAGGGAAACAACACCCTTCACAATAGCCACAAAGGTTATAAAGTACCTTGGTGTGAACCTAACCAAGCAAGTCAAAGACATGAATGAAAAAGTTTTCTAGTCTCTGAAGAAAAAACTAGAAGAGGATATCAGAAGATGGAAAGACCTCCAGTGCTCATGGCTTGGCAGGATTAACATAGTAAACATGGCTATCTCACCAAAAGCAACCCACAGATTCAATGCAATACCCATCAAATTACCAACATAATTATTTACAGACCTTGAAAAAATATTCTCAACTTCATATGGAATAACAAGAAATCCAGAATTGCTAAAACAATCCTCTACAATAAAAGATCTTCTGGAGGTATCTCCATCCCTGATCTCAAGCTGTACTATAGAGCAACAGTCCTAAAAACTGCATGGTACTGGTACAGAAACTGACTGATGGATCAATGGAATTGAATAGAAGACATTAAAATAAATCCACACACTTATGGGCACCAGACTTTTGACTTAGATGCCAAAACCATTCAATAGAAAAAAATATAGCATCTTCAACAACTGGTGCAGTTCTAACTGGGTGTCTACGTGTAGAAAAATGCAAATAGATCCATACTTATCACCCTGCACAAAACTGAAGTCCAAGAAGACCAACAACCTCAATATAAAACTAGGCAAACTAAACCTGTTAGAAGAAAGAGTGGGGAAGAGCCTTGAACTCATTGGCCTAGGAGAAAACTTCTTGAACAGAACACCAACAACACAGGCTCTAAGATCAACAATCAATACATGGGACCTCATGAAACTGTAAAGCTTCTATAAAGAAAATGACACTGTATTTAGAAGAAAAAGACTGCTAACAGGTTTGGAAAGGATCTTCACCAACCCTATATCTGACAGAGGTCTCATACCCAGAATATATATATATATACTCAAGAAGTTAAACAGCAACAAATCAGTTAATCCAATTAAAAATGGGGTAGAGAGCTAAACAGAGAATTCTCACTACAGGAATATCGAATGGCAGAGAAACACTTAAAGAAATTCTCAGCATCCTTAGTCATCAGGGAAATGCAAATCAAAACAACGCTGAGATTTCACTCTACCCCCATCATAATGGGTAAGATCAATACTCAAGGGACAACACATGCTGGAGAGCATGTGGAGGAAGGGGTACCCTCCTGCACTGCTGGTAGGAATGTAAACTTTTACAACCACTTTGGAAATCAACCTGGCACTTTCTCCAACAATTAGGAATAGAGCTATCTCAAGATCCAGCTATGCCACTCTTGGGTATATATCCAAAAGATTCTCAAGTATACATCAAGGACACTTGCTCAACCATGTTTGTAGCAGTTTTATTTGTAATAGCCAGAAGCTGGAAACAACCCATATGCTCCTCAGTTGAGGAATGGATACAGAAATTGTGGTTCATCTACTCAGTGCAATATTACTCAGCAATAAAAAACAAGGAAATCATGAAATTTGCAGGTAAATGGTGGGAACTGGAAAAGATCATCCTAAGTGAGGTATCCTAGTAACAGAAAGACACACAGGGTATATACTCACATATAAGTGGATATTAGATCTATAATACAGGATAAACATACTAAAATCTGTACACCTAAAGAAACTAATCAGGAAGGAGGACTCTGGCTAAGATGCTCAATCTCCATCCACAGAGGCAAAGAGGATGGACATCAGAAGAGAGAGAAAACAGGGAACAGGACAGTAGCCTACTACTGAGGGCCTCTGAATGGATCTACCCTAAAGGGTATCAGAGCAAATGCTGAGACTCAAGCCAAACTTTGGGGAGAGTGAAGGGAATTTTTGAAAGAAGGGGGAGATAGTAAAACTTGGGGAGTACAGGAGCTCACAAGGAGAGCAACAGAACAGAAAATCTCCGCACACGGTTTATTTCCGAGACTGATAATCCATCCAAGGTCCATTCAAGTAGATAACCCAGACCCCTGCATAGTTGTAGACCATGGGAGTTCAGTGTCCAAGTGGGTACCCTATTAAGGGGAACAGGAACTGTCTCTGACATGAACTGATTCTCCTGCTCTTTGATTACCTCGCCCCTGAGGGGGAGCAGCTATACCACGCCATAGAAGAAGACAATGCAGCCACTCCTGATGAGACCTGATAGACTAGAGTCAGAAGGAATGAAAGGAGGACCTCCACTATCAGTGGACTTGGGGAGGTACATGGATGGAGAAGGAAGGGGGGTGTGATTGGGAGAGGAGGAGGGAGGGATCTACAGGGGATCCCAGGAAACCTGTGCAGGCACTTGGTGCGTACTGTCTGTGCATGCTAAACGCACTGGGAATCTCATCCCCTCCTGAGCTTGCTCCCAAACCCAATAGCCCAAGCACACACACACTCCCTCACTCTCCCCTTAAAGACACCTTCGGAGCGTACTCGCGTGCCTGCAAACACACACACATACACACACTTACTCCCCCTCTGCAACAAAGATACTGCACCAGCGGCCTTTCCTCCCACAGGGACAACTGAGGCAACAACACATGCTCTCAAGCCGCTGGAATTCCCTGATCTTATTGAAGAATACTCCAGACACCAGAGACTGACAGTTCCAGTCTGAAGTTCAGCTTCAAGGAACAAACAGCTCCTTGATTATATATAAACAAATGGCCAAAGGTCGAACTAAGGACTCACCCAACAAAAATCAGGATACCATGGCACCACCAGAAACACCCAAAAGTAATAGAGATTTTAATTTAGTGGAGACACAGGAAAATAATATTATAGCTATTATGCAGTTACTAGAGGAAGAAAACGAGGAAATGAACAAATCCCTCAAAGAAATACAGAAAAATATAATTGCCCACATAGAGGAAGAATTAAAGATATATAGAGAGGAAACGAACAAAAAAATAGGTGCCACATTCAATCAGATGAAGAAAAATGCTACAAAGCATGAAAACAGAATTAGAATCTATAAAGAAAACACGAACAGAGCAAAGCCTGGAAATGGAGAACTTAGAGAAAATATCAGGAACTCCAAAGGTAAGCATCACCAATAAAATACAAGAGATGGAAGAGAGAATCTCGGGATCTGAAGATACACTTGCTGAAATTGATTCCTCACTCAAGGAAAATCTAAAATCAGAAAAGTCCCAAACACAAAACATTCAAGAAATCAAGGATGCCATGAAAAGACGAAACCTAAGAATAATTGGTATAGATGAAAAAGAAGACTCCAGGCTCCAAACTGAAAATATTTTTTAAGAAAATCATAGAAGAAATTTTTGCCAACTTAAAGAAAGAAATGTCCATGAATACACAAGAAGCCTACAGAACAACAAATAGAGTAGACCAGAAGAGAAATTCCTCTCGTCACATCATTGTGAAAACAATAAACCTACAAAACAAAGAAAAAAATATTAAAGGCAGCAAGGAAAAAGGGTCAAGTAACCTATGAAGGTAGACCAATCAAAATCACACCAGACTTCTCATCAGAAACTATGAAAGCCAGAAGGGCCTGGGCAGAATTCATGCAGTCCTTAAGGGAACACAGATGCCAACCAAGACTGTGATACCCAGCAAAGCTTATAATAAATATAGATGGAGAAAACAAAATATTCCATGATAAAACAAAATTTAAGCAATATCTACACAGCAACCCAGCCCTACAGAAGATACTAGAAGGAAAACTCCAATCCAATGAAAACAACTAAACCAAAGAAAATATAGGATCCAGATAACTTCCCAACAAAAAGGGGAAAAGAGCAGTGAATCATAGTAAGACCACCAATTCCACAATAAAAGGAACTAACAGTCATTGGTCACTATTATCTATCAACATCAATGGACTCAACTCTCCAATAAAAAGACACAGATTAAGAGAACGGTTGCAGAAAAAAGATCCAACATTCTGCTGCATCCAAGAAACACACCTATGCAACATAGATAAACACTACCTCAGAGTAAAGGGCTAGAAAAATGTTTTTCAAGCAAATGGTCCCAGCAAACAAGCTGGGAAAGCAATCCTAGTAGGAAAATTCCAACAGGAGGACATCACAATAGTGAACATCTGTGTCCCCAACAGAAGACCACCTACATTTGTAAATGAAATATTATTAAAGCTGAAGTCGCACATTGATCCCAACACCCTAATAGTGGGAGACTTCAACACTCCACTCTCACCAAGGGACAGATCATCTGGTCGGAAGCAAAACAGGGAAACAAGGGCACTTACAGAGGCCCTAAATCAAGTGGACCTGATAGGTAACTACAGAACTTTTCACCCTAGATCAAAAGAGTATACCTTCTTTTCAGCACCTCATGGAACCTCCTCCAAAATAGACTATATAGTTGGTCACAAAGCAAGCCTCAGTGGATACAAGAAAACTGAAATAATCCCTTGTATCCTATCTGACCATCATAGTCTAAAGCTGGACCTCAACAACAACAGAAACAGCAGAAAGCCTGCACATACTTAGAAACGGAACAACTTGCTACTCAAGGACAGCTTGGTTAGGGAAGAAATAAAGAAAGAAATTAAAGCCTTCCTAGAATTAAAAAAAAAAAAAATGAAAGCACAACATACCCAAACTTATGGGACACAATGAAGGCAGTGCTAAGAGGAAAGTTCATAGCACTAAGTGCCTTCAAGAAGAAATTTGAAACATCTCATAAAAGCAACTTAATTGCCCAACTGAAAGCCCTAGGGAAAAAAAAAAAAAGAAGAAGATACATCCAAGAGGAGCAGACGGCTGGAAATTATCAATCTAAGGGCTGAAATCAATCAATTAGAAACAAATAAAACTATTCAAAGAATCAATGAAACCAAGAGCTGGTTCCTTGAGAAATTCAACAAGATAGACAAGCACCTAGCCAAACTAACAAAAAGGCAGAGAGAAACTATCCAAATCGGCAAAATCAGAAATTAAAAGGGGGACGTAACAACAGACATTGAGGAAATCCAAACAATCATTAGGTCTTATTACAAAAATACCTATATGCCACAAAATTTGAAAATCTAAATGAAATGGATGATTTTCTTGATAGATTACATCTACCTAAATTAAGTCAAGATCAGGTAGAAAGACTGAATAGACCTATATCCCCCAAGGAAATATAAGCAGTCATCATCAGCCTCCTTGCCAAAGAAGAGCTCTGGGCCAGATGGATTCGGTGCAGAATTCTATCAGACCTTCAAAGAAATCCAAACACAAATCCTTCTAAACTATTCCACAAAATAGAAATAGAAGGAAAATTACCGAAATCATTCTGAGTCACCTTGATACCTAAACCACACAAAGACCCAACAATAAGAGAACTTCAGACCTATCTCTCATATGAACATTGATGCAAATATACTCAAGAAAATAATTGCAAACTGAGTCCAAGAACACATAAAAGATATCATCCACCGTGATCAAATAGGCTTCATCCCAGGCATGCAAGGGTGGATCGATATACGGAAATTCATCAATGTGATCCGCCATATAAACAAACTGAAGGAGAAAAACCACATGAACATCTCCCTAGATGCTGAAAAAGCTTTCAACAAAATTCAACACCATTCATGTTTAAAGTCTTGGAGAGATCAGGGATACAAGACACATACCTAAACATAGTAAAGACTATACAGCAAGCCTATAGCTAACATCAAACTCAATGGAGAGAAACTTAAATCAATCCCACTGAAATCAGGGACAAGACACGGCTGCCCTTTGTCTCCATATCTCTTCAACATAGTACTTGAAGGCCTAGCTAGAGCAATGAGACAACTAAAGGAGATCAAATGGATACAAATTGGAAAGGAAGATGTGAAAATATCATTATTTGTAGACAATATGATAATATACATGAGTGACCCCAAAAATTCAACAGAGAAATCCTTCAACTGATAAACACCTTCAGCAAAGTGGTGATACAAAATCAACTAAAAAAAAAAAAAACAGAAGCCCTCTTGTACACCAAAGAGAAATGGGCCGAGAAAGAATTTAGGGAAGCAACACCCTTCACAATAGCCACTGGTAGCATAAAGTACCTTGGGGTGACTCTAACCAAGCAAGTGAATGATTTGAAAAAATCTCTGAGGAAAGAAATTGAAGAAGATATCAGAAGATAGAAAGACTGCCTGTTGTCATGGATTGGTAGGATTAACACAGTGAAAATGACCATATTGCCAAAAGCAATCTACAGATTCAATGCAGTTCCCAACAAAATCCCAACACAATTCTTCACAGACCTTGAAAGAAAAATTCTCAACTTCATTTGGAGAAACAAAAGCCCATAATTTCCAAAATGATCCTGTACAACAACAGATCATCTGGAGGTATCTCCATCCTTGACCTCAAGCTGTACTACAGAGCAAGAGTAATAAAAACTGCATGGTATTGGCATAGAAACAGGATAGTGATAAATGGAACTGAATAGAAGACCAAGAAATGAACCCACACACATATGGAAACTTGAATTTGACAAAGAAGCCAAAACCATTCAATGGGAAAAAGACAGCATCCTCAACAAATGGTGCTGGTCCAACTGGATATCTGTATGCAGAAAAATGAAAACAGATCCATATTCATCACCCTGCACAAAGCTAAAGTCCAAGTGGATCAGAGACCTCAACATAAAACCAGATACACTAAACCGGTTAGAAGAAAAATGGGGAAGACCCTAGAACTCATTGGCACAGGAGACTACTTCCTGAACCGAAAACCAACAGCAGAAGCTTTAAAATCAACAATGAATAAATGGGACCTCATGAAACTGAAAAGATTCTGTAAAGCAAAAGACACTGTCATCTAAATAAAATGGCATCCTACAGACTGGCCAAGGATCTTTACCAATCCTACATCTGCACAGAGCTAATATCTGGTACATATAAAGTACTCAGGAAGTTAAAAAGCAACAAAGCAAGTAATCCAATTAAAAAATGGGGTATGGAGCTAAAAAGAGAACTCTCTGTAAAGGATTGTAGAATGGCAGAAAAACACTTAAAGAAATGCTCAACGTCCTTTGCCATCAGGGAGATGCAAATCAAAATGACCCTGAGATTTCATCTTACACCTGCCTGAATGGCTAAGATAAAAAACTCTAGTGACAACACATGCTGGAGAGGTTGTGGAGAAAGGGGAGCCATGTTCCATTGCGGGTGGGAATGCAAACTTGTACAACCACTCTGGAAATCAATTTGGCACTCTCTTAGACAATTAGGAATAGTGATTCCTCAAGACCCAGCTATACCACTCTTAGGCATATATCCAAAAGATGCTCAAGTACACAACACGGACATTTGCTCAACCATGTTCATAGCTACTTTATTTGTAATAGCCAGAACCTGGAAACAACCCAGATGTCCCTCAGTCAAGGATTGGACACAGAAATTAAGGTACTTTTCACACAATGGAATACTACACAACAATTAAAAAGGAAATCATGAAATTCGCAGGCAAATGGTGGGATCTGGAAACGATCATCGTGAGTGAGGTATCCGAAAAGCAGAAAGAAACTCTTGGTGTATACTCACTTATATAGACCTATAGGATAGGATGGACATGCTGAAATCTATACACCTAGGGAAGATAAGCAAGAAGGAGGACCCAGGGAGGGATGATCAATCATCGGTTAGATGGACAAATGGGATGGAGATTGAATGTAGGAGAAAACAAGCAACAGGACAGGAGTCTACCACAGAGGGCCTCTGAAAGACTCTAACTACCAATGTATCAAAGCAGATAATAAGACTCACAACCAACCTTCTGGAGAGTGCAGGGAATCATATGAAAAAAGGGGGTTAGTAAGACTTGGCGAGAACAAGAGCTCCACAAAGACCAAATAGATCAGAGCACAGGGATCTTCTATGAGACTGTTTCTCCAACCAAGGACCATGTATGGATATAAACTAGAACCCCTGATGGGATGTGGCCCATGGTAGCTCAGTATCCAACTGGGTACCCTAGTAAGGGGAACAGGGACTATTTCTGTCACGAACTCAATGGCTGGCTTGTTGACTGCCTCCCCCCCCCCCCCCCGAATGAGGAGCAGAGTAGCTAGATCCCAGATGAGGACACTGCAGCCAGCCCTGAAGAGACATGATAAGCTAGGGTTAGATGGAAGGGGGGAGTCCTCTCCTACCAGTGGACTTGGATGGGGGCCCTGAGAAGATGAGGGAGGGATGGGGAGAGTGGGAGGGAATGAGGAAAGGGGCTATGGCCGGGATACAAAGTATAAAACCTGTGATTAATATAAAAATAAATAAATTAGTTAAAAAAAGAAACAAGACAGAGAAAGATTTGCTTTCAGTGTGCCCACATTTAATCATGAAAGACCAACTAAGAGATATCAGTGCAGGGTCTTACCACAATGAATGTTAATAGTTCCACTTCCTGTCAATATTTTCTGTGACAGCATTAGAAATAGTTTGTAAACACTTTACTCAGCCCCAAATTTACCAGTATATGGATGATATCTTACTGGCTGAGTCAGATACAAATGCCTGAGGGAAAATGTTTGATGAAATCAAGAGAATTTTGCCTTCCTAGGGATTGCAAATAGCTCCTGAAAAATACAAATAAGAAATTTTATTAATTTTCTGATATATAAGATGAGTCTACAAAAAATCAATCACAGAAGGGACAAATCAGGAGAAACGAAATAAGAACTCTTAATGATTTTCAGAAATTGTTGGCAGACATTAATCGGCTAAGGTCCATAATTAAATTAATTACTCAAGATTCAAGTAACTTATTTGAAAACTTACAAGGTGATAAAGATGTAAATAGTACAAGAAAATTATCAGGTGAGGCTGAAAAGGAATTTACTCTGGTAGAAACAAAATTATAAGATGCACATATAGATTGTTTGAATCCAAAGTTGGCTTGTACTTTAATTATCTTGCCTTTGACTCTTTCTCCCACAGGAATTCTTATGCATAGAGTAGATTATGTTACCATGGAGATATATATATATATATATATATATATATATATATATATATATATATATTTGCTCCCACCTCAAGTGTAGGCGATCAAATCAACAGCCCATGAGCTCATGTCCGAGACAGTCCCTGTTACTGTTATTGTGGTACCCTCTAGGATGCTGAGCTGCCATGGGCTACTTCTGTGCAGGGGTTCTAAATTATCCCCATGCATGGTCCTTCTTTGGAGTATCAGTCTTGGAAGACACCTATGCCCAATTTTTTGGTTCTGTTGATCTTCTTGTGGAGCTCCTGTTATCTCCAGGTCTTTCCATCTTCCCCTTCTTTCCTAAGATGCACTGCACTCTGCACAAAGTTTGGCTATGAATCTCAGCATGTTTTGATACCCTGCTGGCAATCATGTTCATAGCAGCTTTATTTGTAATAGCCAGAAGCTGAAAACAACCCAGATGTCCCTCATTTGAGGAATGGATACAGAAATTGTGGTACCTTTACACAATGGAATATTACTTAGGGGTTAAAAACAAGGAAATCATGAAATTTGCAGGCAAATGTGGGATCTAGAAATAATAATCTTGAGTGAGGTATCCCAGAAGCAGAAAGACACACATGGTATATACTCACTTATAGGTGGATATTAGACCTCTAATATAGTATAATTATACTAAAACCTGTATACCTAAGGGAGCTAATCAAGATGGAGGACTCTGGTAGGAAGCCCAAACTTCATTCAGAAAGGGAAATGAGATGAACATTAGAAGAGGGAGAAAACAAGGATCAGGACAGGAGCCTATCACAGAGGGCTTCTGACAGCTAGCCTTCTTAAGACTGGACAATATCCAAATTTTCTTAGGGCCTTGTTGGTATAATATACTTTTGCAGTGTATACAATTTATCCTTGTTCATTCAAATGCTGATTTCTCTACCCCACTATGTGGTTGTAATCCTGACATTGCATTGTGATGCTTATTTTAAGTATCACCTGTCTCAAGTTTATGTAAACATGCCACCATTTGCTCTCTGTATTGACAATAAGACAACCAGCCAATGCTGAGCAATGGAGAGAATAAGGTGGAACATCCTGGTCCAGAGGGGAGGAGAAAGTAGCCAGTGGGAAAAATGTAGGAGGAGAGAGATCTGAGAGGAGAGGGCCCGGAACAACAAGGAGAGATGAACTGGATGTAAGATATGACTAAAAGCAAATATAATATGGGAAATCTAAATGAGAGAAAGCTATGAGGGCTTGGAGGTTTAGAATGGAGTACTTATATTGCCCAGCATTGTGCTCTAGGTTAGTTAAGTAAATCTTATTCTTTGTGTAATGATTTGGGTATACAGCTAGTTTAGGAACCACTAATGCTTAAATAAAAGATAAATCAATAATTATGATTAATAACAAATAGTGCCCAAATGAGGCAGAATTTATAATTATCTAGCAAGAATTTACATAGAAAGTAAAACTATAGAGCAATTTTCAGTTCTCTTCCTTCAAAACAAAGTAAATAAAGCTACTAAACTAGGAGTTCACAGATTCCTGAGTAGACAGACCCCCACATCCCTGCTGAATAGCAAGGCCTCCAGCAGGCTGCAGAAAAACAAAAATTGTTACATACAAACCCCAGAGAGGCAATTTCTTTAGGTAGAGAAAAAAGTGGCTCTTTAACAAAAAAGCTCTCAAAGCCAGACTTTGATAGCCAAGGCAGAAAGTAAAATGCCTGTGAGAAGGGGAACTTGCACAGCAAATATTTATTGAACTTAACTTTCCAGAGTGAGGAAGGGGTCAGGATCCAGTGAGGGAGGCAGAAAATACACCTCTCCCTGGAAGCAGGAGCCAGAGACTGACTAAGAAGCCTCAAGCATCTGAACTAGTAAGGTCTAAAAGTGAAGCTGGGTCTAAGAGAATAAAGTCCTTAGGAAAAGGATTTGAGATTTTAGAAGATAATTTTCAATGTTGAAACTGGAGGAAGACACAATGATACAGGGCTTCTGGATACCATTTGAGTTTGGTTTTCTTTGCATACAAATACTTTTTTCACTGATGATTTCAGTTTTGTATATCCCCTTTGGAAAAGATCAGGATAAGACAGACTTGTTGACAGAAGAGACTAAATAAACAGATGATAAATTATATTGGGGGAATCTTTAAATCAAATTAGAGAGCCTTCAGAGAAATCCAATCTGGTATTTATAATAGCACCGAAAGGGGTGTTTCCAGATGAGAAAACTCAATAGAGGCTTGATGATATTGCAAAATGGCAGCCCATTGAGATGCTGAAGAGAAAGTCTTCAACTATAGGCCAACTTGATCAGACTAGATATTGTATAATTCATAGGTTCAATTACTAGATGAAGGCCTATATGCTAAAGTAGAAATACAGATCCTGGAGGATCCAAGATGGCGACGACCATCGTGCACCATATCTGAGGAGCACAGGACCTGAAACTCAGAAATTGGTGAATGGAGGGGCAGCTGAAGCCAGAACTTCAACATTGAGGCTCCCTGAGCAAGAGAGATCAACCTATGAGCTTAGACCTTTTGGATCCATCTCTGGGGACTGAGTAGGGTGAATATTCAACCCCCTGCACTTCCCTTTGACCAGTCTCCCTCCTCCGTCCTGGATGGAGATGGCCGGCAGTGCCCTCTGCTCCAAGCCTGCCTCGGTTGCTAAGAGCGCAGAGGCATGCAGCAGCAGGAGGCTGTACAGGTCTCCGAGCTCTACAGGCACCTGTACAGGCTTCCCAGGGCCTCCCAGCAGATGTCTGTACCAGCCTCCCAGTTCTGTGGCTGTGGCAGATGTCTGTGTGGGCCTCCCAGCAAGCCACTGTACCTGCTTCCCAGTTCTGTGGCCACTGTTGAGGCTTTACAGGGCTTCCCACTGAGCAACTGTACAGACCTCACAGGTTTACAGTAGTGGTGGACAGCTGTATGTGCCTACAGGGCTCCCAGTGGGCAGCTGTACCAGCCTCCAAGATCTGTTGTGGTAGAAGCTGGGTGGCAGTTAGCCCTAACAGGAGCCTCCATGCTCTGTGACTGTGATAACAGAAGTGGCCACCCCAAGCAAGCATCTCCCTGCCCAATGGACAAACAGTGGACACTACCAAGTTGATGGATCTCCTACACTCTCATTTATCCCTGTGAGCACAAATCTATGATTAGAGAGCAAGGCATACTCCTGTGCTTTCTGAGTAGGCCTGATAGCTAGTGAGTGCACCTTCAAGTGAATGCATGCAGAGCCCCAGATCCAGGGTCCCTCTATGCTGGCAGCCAGACATCACATCCCACCCACCCACACACCCAATGTGGGCAACATAGTGATTCTTGTGACAGCATTCTCAACATTGAAGCCCCTGTTCTGTGGGTCTACCAGTGGAGTCCATTCAAACAATTCTGGAGCCCAGGCAGATCTGAATACCAGGAGGATAGTACGACAGGTCTGTTGGCCACTGAGGTATTCAGGGAACCTACACATGTGCATTGTAATTGTGGACAGTGCCAGCACCCGCACCCTCTTCTACACTTAAACCCCACATTCCAGGCATCTACACATTTAGCACTCTGTCCTTCAAGGCATACTTCCACACACAGGCTTGTGCTTGCTCGCCTGCACTTGTACACTGGCAACTGCAACCTTCCTTCCTTAGCTACAGCTGAAACACCAACACACACTCTCAAACTGGTGGATATATCTCATCTTCCTGAAGAATATGCCAGACACCAGAGATAGATGAACCCAGTCTGAAGTACAGATTCCAGGAACAAACAGTAAAGGTTACAGATAAGCAGATGGCTAGAGGTCATTGTAAGAACACATCCAACAAAAATCAGGACATCATGGCTTCACTAACTCCAAAATCAATGGATATTTTAATTCATCTAAAACACAGGAAAAATGATTTTAAAGCTATGCTTATCTAGTTATTAGGGGCATATAAAGAGGAAACAGATAAGTCTCTCAAATAAATAGCTACACAAATGCAGGCAAATAAAGAGGAAATGAACAAAGCTCTCAAAGAAATACAGGCAAATACAGCCAAACAAATAGAAAGCCATCTGAAGGATCTGAAATCTCCCCATGCTTCCAACCACATTCAGGAGATCCTGAAAGGACATAGAGGCAGAATGACTTTCTCCAATGGTAAGCAGAAATATTTATACCTAGGTAAATATAAACCTTTAAACAAAGTTCTGTTTCACAGAAACACACTAAGTAGGGTTGACGTTGAGTTCTTCCTGATGTGCTGTTCCTTACTTCAGACCGGAGTCATAGAACTGGAATCTGTAGGTTGTTGGCATTAGGGAGTGACCTGTTTCCCAGAGTCAGTAAAAAAAAAAATTCTGGTAATACTATTTTTGTAATCCAGTCTGTTAAATATTTACTTTCTCAGTAACTTTGTGCACCATCCCCCATGGTTAACTTTGGAAAATGATCTGCAAATTATTTGAAAATTAGCCAGAGTTATTCTGTTCCTCTACATAAAGCTTTTTGTAGAATGTAACACGTACTGGGAATTACAGTGAATTATTTTTGATTTTCTATTTTTGCAAGTATTTTGCTTCATCTTGAATTGGTTTAATAGAGTTAATAAAAAGAATTTGGAAGTCATTGCAAATCAGTTACAGTTCAATTCTCCACGTTTGCTACCTGACCTGATTTAGATCATGTGATTCCTACTGTAAATATATTAAATTTGTTAGAGGCTGGATAAAGACAGGGCCTTAAATGCACATTACCCCAAGTCTTACACAAAAGTTTGATGATTCGGACAGCAAGTGTGAGGGGCTCTTGTGTTCTTTCTTTTTTAGAGGTCATTTTTTAAAATTTATTTATTTTTATATCAATCACAGGTTAGGTACTTTGCATCCCAGGCATAGCCCCCTCCCTCATGCCCTCCCACCCTCCGAATCCCTCCCTCATCTCCCTCCTCCCTGCCCCCTCCAAGTCCACCAACAGGGGAGGACCTCCTCTCCTTCCATCCAACCCCAGCTCATCCTGTCTCCTCAGGACTGGCTGCAATGTCCTCCCCTGGGATCTAGCCAGTCTGTCACTACCCGGCTTGTATGGGGGAGAGTCAAGGAGTCAGCCATCAAGTTCATGACTGAAACAGTCCCTGTTTCCCTGAATAGGGTCTTCAGTCCTACACCGAGCTATCATGGTCCCCATCTGAGCAGGGGTTCCAGGCCACATCCACACATGGTCCTTGATTGTAGAAACCGTCTCATACAAGACCCCTGTGCTCTACTCAGTTTGGTCTTTGTGGAGCTCTTGTTCTCCCCAAGTCTCACCAACCTCCCCCCGATCCATCATTACTTCTCGCCCTGTGCCAAAGTCTTGATCGCGAGTCTTAATATCTGCTCTGATACATCGCTACATTGACCACCCCCCCTCCCCCCATCCCAGAGGTCCTCCTTGGCAT
>JAQQSO010002136.1:0-14645 GCA_028658305.1 Pachyuromys duprasi | reverse complement strand
AAAGACTGGCCCTACTAAAAGCCCATCCCATGGGAGAGGACCAGTCCTTGACACTATTAATATTACTCTGCCATGCTTTTAGACAGGAGCCTAGCATAACTCTTCTGAGAGGCTTCACTGAGAAGCTGATGGAAACAGATGAAGAGACCCACAGCCAAGCATTAGACAGAGCTCAGGGAGTCCTATGAAATAGTTGAGGGAATGTTTGAAGGAGCTAGTGGTATCAAGAACTTCTCAAGAAGACCTACAGAGTCAACTAACCTGGGCCCATGGGGGCTCACAGAGACTGACCCACCAACCAAAGAGCATGCATGGAACTGGTTCTTGGCCTCATATATATCTATATATATATATCTATATATATCTATATATATATCAGATGTGCAGCTTGATCTCCGTGTGGCCCTCTCTGACTCTGATCTCTCCATTTGGATCCTGTTTGCCTAACTGAAATGTCTGGCCTCAGTAGAAGAGAATGCACCCAGTCCTGAAGCAAATAATTGTGCCAAGGTGGGTTGGTACCATGAGGGACCTCCCCTTTCTCCTTGGAGAAGGAGGGAATAAGATGGGAGGGAAGAATGTGAGAGAAGGGAACAAGGAGGTGAGGAGGGGCACTGCAATGAGGATGGAAAATGAATGAATGCATTAATGAATGAATGCATTTATCTTTGAATTTTCAATTCCACATCAGAATTAAAGATTGCATGATGCTCCAGTGGTACTATGGAACTGTGCATCTCTGTGTCGACCTTTGCCAGAACATTTTGTGTGGGCAATATGCTTTCGTATCACTGCTTGAAATCATTTTATTTCAGGTCAAAGGACTGAGTTCATTTATTAAGTGGCTTTTGCAGCAGTGACATACATTTCCTTCTCATTTTAAAAGGTCAGCATTTTCTATTTGAAATAATTGTGTCAGGGAGAGCTTTTTGTTTGCAGCACTTTGAATATATCCTCTCATGTCTTCCCTGCAAGGCTACTTAAAAAATCGACTCTTAACTGCAGCGACACCCCATTGTACACATGGAGGGGCTTTTCCCTTGCTGCATTCAAAATTCTTTTTGCCTTTTGAGTTTTAGAGAACTGTTTCCTTAGGGCTATCTTACTTGCTCCTTCACTAAGATTCTAAAATGTCTATGTCTGTTTCCTCAGATTCTGGAGCTTTGGGGACATCTTCAATAATGCTCATGCCGCTTCCTAGTCTTCATAAACTCTCATTGTATGTATGTGGGTCAGCTGATGCCCTGTCCCTCTTGGTCCTAACACACATTGCCTCATACTTTTGTTTACTTTTGATTGGCAATTTCAAAAGCACTGTCTTCAAGAGGGATGACTCTTTTGCACTGTTCAGCACTTCTTATGATGATACACTTGAGTTTTTGCATTTCAGCCCCAGACTTTGTATTGGACTCTTTGTCATTGTTACTATTTGATTGTTAGTATTTTAAATAATACAATTTTAATGATTTAACATATTTGTACCTGTTCTCTTTTAGCTCAATGAGCATCTTATTTTTAGAAGACATATTTTTATATTGTGTGTAGGAGGAATTTCCATAGATGTATGAGTACCCCAAGTGTTCAAGGTACCAACAGAGGCAGGAAGAAGGCATCGGATCCCCTGGATCTGCAGCTGCAAGTAGTTGTGAGCTGCCATGTGGGTTCTAGTGAAGGAACCTAGGTCTTCTACAAAAGCAGCTGGTGTTCCATTTTTGTTTTGTTTTATTTTTTAGTTTTGACTCATTTTTATTTTTATTTTTTAAATTTATTACAATTTATTCACTTTGTATCCCAGCTGTAGCCACTCTTGTCCTCTCCCAATCCCATCCTCCCTCTCTCTTCTCCTCCCATACCCTTCTCCCAGTTCACTGATAGGGGAGATCCTCTGCCCCTTCCATCTGACTCTAGCTTATCAGGTCTCATCAGGACTGGCTGCATTGTCCTCCTCTGTGGCCTGGTAAGACTGTTCCCCCCTCAGGGAGAGGTGATCCAAGAGCTAGCCACTGAATTCATGTCAGAGTCGGTCCCTGTTCCCATTACTAGGGAACCCTTTGGATACTGAGCTGCCATGGACTACATCTGTGCAGGAGTTCTAGGTTATCACCATGAATGGTCCTTGGTTGGACTATCAGTCTCAGAAAAGACCCCTGTTTCCAGAATTTTTGGTTCTGTTGCTCTCCTTGTGGCGCTCCTGTCCCCTTCTGCTCTTTCTATCTCCCCCTTCTTTGTTAAGATTCCCTGCACTCTGCCCAAAGTTTGGTATTGAGTCTCAGCATCTGTTTCAATAACCTACTGAGTAGAGTCTTTCAGAAGCCCTCTGTGGTAGGCTCCTTTCCTGTTCTGTTTCCTCCCTCTTCTGATGTCTATCCCATTTGCCTTTCTGAATGAGGATTGAGCATATTCTCCAGGGTCCTGCTTCTTGCTTAGCTTCTTTAGGTGTACAGATTTTAGTATGATTATCCTATACTGTATATCTAATATCCATTTACATGTGATTATATACCATGTGTGTCTTTCTACTTTTGGGTTACCTCACTCAAGATGATCTTTTCTAGTTCTCAAAATTTGCTTGCAAATTCCATGATTGCCTTGTTTTTAATTGCTTAATAGTATTCCACTGTGTAACTGTACGATAATTCTGTATCCATTCCTCAGTTGAGGGGCATCTAAGTTGTTTCCAGATTCTGGATATGATGAATAAAGCTGCTACAAACATGGTTGAGCAAATGTCCTTGTATTGTTGAGCACATTTTGAATATATTCCAGGAGTGGTATAGAAGGATCTTCAACCATCCACTCCAACCAAGGGTCAGATCATCTAGACAGAAGCTAAATAGGAAAATAATGAAACTCAAAGAGGTCCTAAATCAAGTGGACCTAAAAGATGTCTACAGAACTTTTCACCCAAACTTGAAATAGTATACCTTCTTCTCAGCACCTCACAGAACCTTCTCCAAAGTTGACCACATGGTTGGGCACAGAGCAAACCCCAACAGATACAAGAAGAGCACCATGGCCTAAAACTAGACCTCAACAACAACAGAAATAACAAAAAGCCTGCATACACATGGTAACTGAACAACTCTCTACCCAATGACAGCTAGGTCAGGAAAGAAATAAAAAAAAGAAATTAGACACTTCCTAAAATTCAGGAAAATGAAGGCAAAACTTACCCAAACTAATGGGACACAGGGAAAACAGTGCTAAGAGGAAAGTTCATAGCATGAAGTGCCTTCAGAAAGAAGTTTGAGGCATCTCATACAAGTGACTTAAAAGCACACCTATAAGCCATAGGAAGAAAAAAAGAAGAAGAAGCAGACACACCCAAGAGGAGTAGATGGCTGAAAATAATAAAATTCCAAGCTGAAATGAACATATTGGAAACAAATAAAACAATTCAGAGAATCAATGAAACCAAGAGCTGGTTCTTTGAGAAAACCAACAAGATAGAAAAACCCTTAGCCAAACTAAAAGGCAGAAAGAAACTTTGCAAATCAGCAAAATCAGAAATGAAAATGGAGACATAGCAACAGCCATGGAGAAAATTCAAAGAATCATTAGGTCTTACTTCAAATCTATACGCCACAAAATTTGAAAATCTAAATGAGATGGACAATTTTCTTGATAGATTCTATTTACCAAAATTAAATCAAGATCAGGTAAATAGATTAAATAGTCCTATATCCCCCAAGGAAATAGAAGCAGTCATCAAAAATCTCCCTTCCTAAAAAGCCCAGGGCAAGATGGTTTCAGCATAGAATTCTACCAGACATTCAAAGAAGAACAGTTGGTGTTCTTAACCATTGAGCCATCTTTTCAATCATACTAAGCTTTTATGGGAACTATTTTGAAATGTTTGTAAAATAATTCATGTTCGCCTGTTTATCTATTCATTGAATATATGTACGGATAATTTGGAACATGAGGAAGTGGCTACCTCTGTCTAGACAAGACTTCACTTCTACACTGGAAAAACTCACAAGTGGACTGGGTAGAGATTGGGGGACCACTTCAACCTTTTCTGGGTAGAACTTTAGTTTTTTTCTATTATTTATTTTTTATATTAATTACAGTTTATTCACGTTGTATCCCAGCTGTAGCCCCTTCCCTCTTTCCCTCCCAATCCCATCCTCCCTTCTTCATCTCCTCCCATGCCCCTCTCCAAGTCCACTGATAGGGGAGGCATTGTCTTCCTCTATGGCCTGGCAAGGCTGCTCCCCTCAAGGCAGAGGTGATCAAGGGGACAGCCACTGAGTTCATGTCAGAGACAGCCCCTATTCCCCTTATTAGGGAACACAATTGGATACTGAGCTACATGGGCTACATCTGAGTAGGGATACTAGGTTATATCCATGAATGGTCCTTGGTTGAAGTACCAGTCTCAGAAACACCCCTGTTTCCAGACTTTTTGGTTCTGTTGCTCTCCTTATGGAGCTCCTGTCCTCTCCAGGTCTTTTTATCTCCCCCTTCTTTCATAATATTTCCTGAATTCTGCTCAAAGTTTGGACATGAGTCTTAGCATCTGCTTTGATATACATGCTGAGTAGAGTTTTTCAGGGGCCTTCTATGGTAGGCTCCTGTCCTGTTCCCTGTTTCCTCCTTCTTCCAATGTCCATCCTACTTGTCTTTCTGAATAAGGATTGATCATCTTACCCAGGGTCCTCCTTCTTGCTTAGCTTCTTTAGGTGTACAGATTTTAGTATGTTTATCCTATATTAAATGTCTAATAATCCACTTATAAGTGAGTATATACCATGTATTTCCTTCTGCTTCTGGGATACCTCACTAGATTCCACAATTTGTCTGCAAATTTCATGATTTTCTTGTTTTTAATTGCTGAGTAGTATTCCATTGTGTAAATATACCACAATTTCTGTATCCATTCCTCAATTGAGGGACAATGCGGTTGTTTTCAGGTTCTGGATATTAAAAATAAAGCTGCTACGAACATAGTTGAGCAAATGTCCTTGTTGTGTACTTGATCGTATTTTGGAAATATGCCTAGGAGTGATATAGCTGGATCTTGAGGAAGTGCTATTCCCAATTGTCTGAGAAAGCACCAAATTGATTTCCAATGTGGTTGTATAAGTTTATATTCCCACCAGCAATGGAGAACGGTTCCCCTTTCTCCACATCCTTTCCAGCATGTATTGTCACTTGAGTTTTTGATCTTAGCCATTCTGATGGGTATAAGGTGAAATCTCTGTGTTGTTTTGATTTGTATTCCTCTGATGACTAAGGACATTCTCCATTTTTTAAGACCTCACCATAAAACCAGACACACTAAATTGTTTAGAGGAAAAAGTGGGGAAGAGCCTAGAACTCATTGGCACAGGAGACAACTTCCTGAAGAGAACACCAACAGCACAGGCTCTAAGATCAACAATCAATAAATGGGACCTCATGAAGCTGAAAAGCTTCTGCAAAACAAAGGACACTGTTGTCAGAACAAAACGACAGCCTACAGACTGGGAAAGGATCATTACCAACCCTATATCTGACAGAGGGCTGATATCCAGAATACATAAAGAACTCAAGAATTTAAAAAGCTATGTGTCACGTAATCCAATTTAAAAAATGGGGTGCAAAGCTAACAAAGAATTTTTAATTGAGAAATACCAAATTGCAGAGAACTTTAGTTTTTTATAGCTTGTGGTTTCAGGTTGTCAATTACAGAGACTCGCTGTTTCCTTTACCAGGAGCAAATTTTCTTCCTCCTCTGTTTTCCCTCTATAGTATCTTAGATTTTCTGGTACATTGAGAAACTATAATCCCTCCTTTGTGCTCCCCAGGAATCCAAAGATTGTCATCTGTCCTTCTGCATCTCAAGTTAGGTAGAGCAGAAGACAGTTGCTTAGGAAGCATCTCCATCAAACAACGTTAAAACATTGGATTTCCACTCTTATCTTTTCCTTATAAAGACAGAAGTGTACGTAGCAATTTTTACTGGCTAGATTGAGCTGTGTCTGCTTGGAGCGAAGACTATCAAAGGTCAAATGTCAATGCAGCTTAGGCTTTCTTGGAGTATTAGTACTTCTTACCTGGCTTCTGGAGTTCTCATTTTAATCTTCTGGTCATACATTGTTGCTAAGTCAGAGTCTATGTAGGAGCAAGGTTTGGAGTTAACTGTCCCACCAATTTCCAATTTGCTGATGTTCCACATGATATGTGGTCATTTTACAAGATGAGTATACATTTAAATACATCACAAATATATGCATATTTATATATGTTCATTATACATGTATATATGAACATATAATAGTAACTAAATCTGAAATTAAGTTTTATATTAGATACATAAGACAAATATCTTTCATTTTAACTCATTGGCTCTCTCACATTTAAATTTATATGGAATTATCTTACTTTAAGATATCTGATTGGTGAAACATCACTTTAAAGTAAACTGACCGAATATTTTTAATTTTTAAAAATTTTTTATTATTATCATTTATTACAGTTTATTCAATTTGTATCCTGGCTGTGGCCCCTCCCTCCCTCTTCTCCCCCTATGTTCCTCCCCTAGTCCACTGATAGGGGAGGTCCTCCTCCCCTTCTATTTGACCCTAGCCTACCAGGTCTCATTAGAGTTGGTTGCATTGTCTTCCTCTGTGGCCTGGCAAGGCTGCACCTCCCAGGGGGAGGTGATCTGAAAGCCTGTCACTGAGTTCATGCCAGAGAAAGTCTCTGTTCCTCTAGGAGCCCCACTTGGAGACAGCCTCTGAAAGATTCTTCTGATCAACATATTGAAGCAGAGGCTGACCATACTTTTAATAAAATTATTCCATGCTTCTTTCTTATTTACCATTGAGTTTGCTTTCAAGGTTTAAAATAGGCAAAATTTAATGGTTGTCTAAGTAAAAACTAAAGTCTAGTTAATACAGTGTTACAATTTTTTATTTATTTTAACAACTTCCAACATATGAGCATCACATTTTCAAAAATATATGGATATTACAATTCAAAGTGAGAACTGGAGTTGAGAGAACTGGTCATTCTCGTGGAAAGCCCAAACTCAGTGCCTTTGCACCCATATGGTGTGGCTCATAAGCACCTTGTAATCCCACTCCAGAGGATCCAGTACCCTTTTCTGATCTCATTGGACCCCACATACATATGTACATACATGCAAAAGCAGATGCATGCATGGACACACACATGCACATGTTCCTCAAAAAGGAATCCTTATGTCCATTTTAAAATTTAAACAAAGATGTTTTCTTCTGCAAAATTGTATGCTTTTGATTTATGTATTATACTAAAATGTTGATGTTTAAAGGTTTGGATTTATAACATTAAGCAAATATATTGGGAAATATTTGAGTTTTCCTATATGGATATATACATTACAATGATTAACTTGTAGAAATATGATATAAATTAGTTCTATGTCTTGAGGATAGATTTAGTGCAAAGTGATTTGGGTCTACCTAGGAATTTCTACTCTATTTACTGTTGTGTTCCTTACTCCAGCAGAAATAATATAGGACAGTGATTCTAAATGAGTGTGCAACCTTTAGTGGCCTCTCTCCCCTAAGTAAAAAATAATGAGAATCAATAGATAGATACGTTGTATCCGCTTTCCTTTGGTAAATTGATTCCTCTGTGCAAACATTCTAATTTCATAACCTTTTTACTATCAGTTATACTTGTGTCCTTGCAGATCAAGTGAACTAATTATGAAGATTCATTGACCTTACAATCATTTCAAGGGTAGCAATGAAAACATTTACAAAAACTAATTATCCATCTAGATAGGTATGCTGATCCATTCTTTTATAAAACTTTTATAAGATTTTATTGTTAAAATCTTGCAAATTAAAAAAATAAAAACCAAAACACATGGCACAGCTAAATTAACAGAGCTACTCAAACAAAACGAAACTCCTCCAAAGTTTATACATTTCAATGAACCACTGGTTCTCAACTTGTGGGTCATGATCCCTTTGGAAGTTGACTATCAAATGCTCAGATATTTATGTTATGATTCATAACAGAAGCAAAAATATAGTTATAAAGTAGCAATGAAATAATTCAGGGTTGGGAGTCACCACAGCATGAGGAAGTGTATTAAAAAGGCATAGTAGCAGGAAGGTTGAGAACCGCTGTTCTATAAAGTTAAAAGGCCATTCGGAAGCTCCGTCCCTTCACTTTGAATTGCATATTTTGCTACCAATTACATTTTTATGCATGTATCCATCAAGGTTTACTATTGTTCAGTGCCATGGCTTTATTCTTAAGATGAGTTTGAGCTATTTCAATAATATTTCTACCAACCAAGATAAAAGAAAAATTAGTTAAAGGACTCAGGGTGATGGAAATACAGATTCACACGTGCTGGCTATTAACCTTTGACAAATATTTCTCAACCCAGTTTTCTTTCTAGTTAAAAATTCATCTGAGACTCATGAGGTTTTTTGTTAGTTTGTCATTTGCTTTAGTGTAACAATTCACTAAGGAACATAGAGACGAATGACATAGAGAATACGCACCTAAAAGTGAATTACATCATTATATCTATTTCTTTTTTGTTGTTGTTGTTCTGTTGCTATAGAAAATAAAAGTGTATATTACAATGTTCTAGAAGAAATGGATCCACTTTTCTTGATAAGCTATATATAACAGGGAAATGGACCAGTACAATGTTCTAATATCATGGATGATTTTATTTGTTGGTTGGATTTTGAGATTCCACATAGCATGAGGCTCATTTGTTATCAGTTTCAACTTTAAAATGTTTCCAGGATAGCTTTCATGATGAATTATGATGAATATTTTTACTTTCTTTTTCTAACAATTCTTCTATTAGAAGTTGAATTACTAACTTCAATGCATTGATATTTTAACTACAAACTTAAGCCCTCATTTTCCTTTATTTATTTATTTATTTTTAATTGGTTCACTTTACATCCTGATCATAGCCCCCACACTCATCTCCTCCTAGTCCCACCCTCCCTCCATCTTTTCCCTTTCCCCTCTGCCTAATTCTCAGAAAGGGAGAGCCCTCCTCCCCTACCAACGGACCCTGGCCTATCACACTAGGACTCCCTGCATCCTCTTCCTCTGTTGTCTGGCAAGTCAAAGAGCAAGCAAGAGAGTCCTTGTCAGCAGCAGGCCCTGATCCCCATACTAGGAGACCCACTTGGAGGATAAGTTGCCTATCTGCTACATCTGAGCAGGGGCCCTGGGTCCTCTCTATGTGTGGTCCTTAGTTGATGCATCAGTCTCTGCAGGCCCCACTGAGCCCAGATTTGTTTGCTCTGTTGGTCTTTTTGTGGCGCTACTGTCCCTTCTCAGTCCTTCTAGCTTCCATAAGCCTCCCTGCACTCTACCCAAAGTTTGGCTAGGACTGAAAGGACAATATTGTCAAGTTGCATGTTGGGCAAGAATTCCACATAGATAGTCACAACCATTATATGGACTATAATAACTATAAAACCTCTTGTCTTACCTTTTCCCAGTATATAGGCCATAAATCATGCCATTACAGACTACTAAAATATATTGGCTGTCAACAGCACTGAGAGTCTATACACAAATTGGAAACCTTGTAGAAGGATCATTTGTACGAGAATACTGTCAACCCTCTGGGGATGATTGAACAACCAAGGCTACTAATTTAAATTCAATTGTTTTAGTTTAGAGAAAGAAACTTTAAAATGCTGTGCATAGTGGATTCTTTAAAGGTGTTTTCTACTAAGATGGATGGCTCTGTTTTAATGAAATTTCACAAGGAAACCTGACATTTAAAATGTAACTACCTCATCCAATAATTTAGGATTGCATATGTTCGCTTACCAGGAGTATTCTACACATCTATAATCCCATCCCTGAGGAGAGTGAATCAGGAGGATTACTACAATTCAAGGCTAGTATAGAACACACAGTAGAACTGTGCCCCAAAACAAACAAAACAAAACAAACCACCTATATTTTTGAAAAGTGGAAGTCTCTGTAAACTGAAAGTAAAAATCAGAGCAAGATTTTCTTAATACTTATGTGAAAAATTTCTTGATCCAGTGAAAGAAGGTGAAACAAAAATGGGCTGCCTATAGCTAAAAGTAATATGCATTTGTCTGTGCTTTGATTGGTTAACTTTTAATGACTGAAAACACATGATTTTGGAGACAAGAGATGTTTATTCCCTAGCTCTTTTGCAGCTGGTATTTCTGGCTACAGAAGCAATCATTCCAGCACTGCTCACATCTTGGAGGTATAACTTCTTGGTAAACTGAACCAGACAACGCTCTTACTCTTTAAAATCAGCATTAGTATTTTCTGTCTGTCTTAATTCATTGTCTAAGTCAATTCAAATGTATGGTTTGATTTTGATGTTTGTTATAGCAAAGTGTAAATGTTCACCATAATGAAAGGATGAAGCTTAGGGAGAGTACTGGCATCTTAATCTAGCCACCCATTTGTTGGGGCTTGAATGCCAATTAAGGCTAAGCCAAGGGCTCAGATGTGTTCTGGGTTTTGTCTGTGTGTTTTTGTTTTGTTTTCTATTTCTTCTACTTTCCAAGCACCACGCCCATGACTGTGAAACCTATTATTAAGAAACCAGCCTGCTCTTGTTCCCTCTTGTGTAATCTTAGATGGCCCACCTGCTTGTGGGTTCTATCTTGTGATGCTATCTTACATATGTTGCTTGTGGTTTTCCGGCTTAAAACCAGTTCACCCAGAAGAGTCAGGGTTAAGGGATCAGCTACTGAGTCTGTGCTGTGGTGTCCCTGGTTTGTCAGTTTGGCATTCAAAAAAACAAAACAAAACAACAACAACAACAAAAAAAACCCACCTGCTCTACAATAATACAATTAAAGGAGATCAAGGGGATAAAAATCAGAAAGGAAGAAGTCAAAGTATCACTATTTGCAGATGATATGATAGTATACCTGAGTGACCCCAAAATTTCTACCAGGGAACTCCTACAGCTGATAAACACCTTTAGCAAAGTGGCAAGATACAAAATTAACTCAAAAAATCAGTAGCCCTCCTGTATACAAAAGACAAAAAGGCTGAGGAAAAAATTAGGGAAACAACACCCTTCACAATAGCCACTAATAACATAGAGTACCTTGGTGTGACCCTAACCAAGCAAGTCAAACACTTGTATGAAAAAAATTTCAAGTTTCTGAAGAAAGAATTAGAAGAAGATATCAGAAGATGGAAAGATCTCCCATGCTCATGGCTTGGCAGGATTAACATAGTAAAAATGGCCATTTTACCAATCTGCAGATTCAATGCAATTCCCATCAAATTACCAACACAATTCTTTACAGACCTTGAAAGAAAAATTCTCAACTTCATATGGAATAACAAGAAATCCAGAATTTCTAAAACAATCCTCTACAATAAAAGATCTTCTGGAGGTATCCCCATCCCTGATCTCAAGCTGTACAGAGCAACATTAATAAAAACTGCATGATACTGGCATAGAAACAGAATGGTGGATCAATGAAATCGGATAGAAGACCCAGAAATAAACCCATACACTTATGGACACCTGATTTTTGACAAAGATCCCAAAACCATACAATGGAAAAAAGATAGCATCTTCAACAAATGGTGCTGGTCTAACTGGATGTCTACATGTTGAAAAATGCAAATAGATCCATATTTATCACCCTTCACAAAACTAAAGCCCAAGTGGATCAAAGACCTCAACATAAAACCAGACACACTAAACCTGTTAGAAGAAAAAGTGGGGAAGAGCCTTGAACTCATTGGCACAGGAGACAACTTCCTGAAGAGAACACCAACAGCACAATCAATAAATGGGACCTCATGAAACTGAAAAGCTTTTGTAAAGCAAAGGACACTGTCATCAAAGCAAACGACTGCCTACAGATTGGGACAGGATCCTCAGCAAGCCTGTATCTGACAGAGGGCTAATATCCAGTATATCTAAAGAATTCAAGAACTTAAACAGCAACAAATCAAGTAATCCAATTAAAAAATGGGGTACAGAGCTAAACAGAATTCTCAACAGAGGAATATCAATGGCAGAGAAACCCTTAAAGAAATGTTCAATGTCCTTAGTCACCAGAGAAATGCAAATCAAAACGACCCTGAGATTTCACCTGACACCCATCAGAATGGCTAATATGAATACCTCAAGTGACAACACATGCTGGAGAGGATGTGGAGAAAGGGGAACCCTCCTTCATTGCTGGTGGGAATGTAAACTTACACAACTACTTTGGAAATCAATCTGGTGCTTTTTCAGACAATTAGGAATAGTGCTTCCTCAAGATCTAGCTATACCACTCCTAGGCATATACCTAAAAGACGCTCAAGTATACAACAGGGACATTTGCTTAGCCATGTTTGTAGCAGCTTTATTTGTAATAGCCAGAAGCTGGAAACAGCCCAGATGCCCCTCAATTGAGGAATGGATACAGAAATTGTGGTACATCTACACAATGAAATATTACTCAGAGATTAAAAACAAGGAAATCACGAAATTTGCAAGTAAGTGGTAGGAACTGGAAAAGATCATCCTGAGTGAGGTATCCCAGAAGCAGAAAGCCACACAGGGTATATACTCGCTCATAAGTAGATATCAGACATATAACATTGGATAAATGCATTAAAATCTGTACACCTAAGAAAGCTAATCAGGAAGGAGTACTCTGACTGAGATGCTCAATCCCCATTCAGAAAGGCCAAGAGGATGGACATTGGAAGAGAGAGAAAAGAGGACAGGAGCCTACCATGAAGGCCTCTGAAAGGCTCTACCCTGCAGGGTATCGAGGCAGACGCTAAGACTCATAGCCAAACTTTGGGCGGAGTGCAGGGAATCTTATGAAAGAAGTGGGAGATAGAAAGACCTGGAGAGGACAGCAGCTCCCCAAGGAGAGCAACAGAACCAAAAAGTCTGGGCACAGGGGTCTTTTCTGAAAATGATACTCCAGCCAAGGACCACTCATGGAGATGGCCTGGAACCCCTGCACGGAGGTAGCCTATGGCAGTTCAGTATTCCAAGAGGCCTCTATAGTAATGGGGACAGAGACTGTCTCTAACATGAACTGATTGGCCTGCTCTTTGATCACCTCCCCCTGAGGCAGGAGGGCAGCCTTACCAGGCCACAGTAGACGACAATGCAGACACCCCTGATGACATCTGATAGATTAGGATCAGAGGGAAGGGGAGGATGATCTCTCTTATCAGTGGACTGGGAGAGGGACATGGGTGAGGAAGAGGGATGGTGGGGTTGGGAGGGGAGGAGGGAGGGAGGTACAGGGGGTTTACAAAGTGAATAAAATATAAAAAATAAAAATAATTAAATAAAAAAAACTGCCAAAAAAAAAACCTGACCTACCGAAGAAGACTTGATGTGTCCTTCAGCTGAGATAAAGGTCCTGGCCATTGTTGTGAAATGAATAAAATAAACTTATTCTAAGTATTTCCTTTTCAGACTCCATTTAATCATACAGAGAAACTAAGATCAAGGTCCCAGTTACCCTAGGGTAACTGGCTACTTTCCAACAGCTGAACAGCTGTTGTAAGGAAATACTTGTCCAAGTCCAGACAACTTACAAGGAAATAATTGTCTGAGTGCAGATACCTCAAGGACATCCTTTAAGGAGACAGTTGCCAGATATCTCAAAGACAACTTCTCCATCTTTCTGGTAGTGTCAAACCAGTTCATGCTCCCAGGCCCAGGGGCTTACCCCTATCCTGATTGACAGAAACTCCCTTGCTCAAACCCTTATGTCAAAATATGATTGGACAATGCTACAGCCCAAACTGAACCACCTAACTCTATAGTTTTGTCCTTTAAATATGCTGTACAACATTCCTTTAGGTTCATAGGTCAGCTCCTGTTCTGTGGCCCTGATCAATCAGTAGCAGCTTAATCATGGTACATTTTTGTCATCTGTACTGACCTGGTATTTCAGTTATGTTGGATTTAAGCTGACCCAGAACACCATAACTTTGATTTTTGTTGTTTTGTTGTCTTGTTTTTTGTTTTTGTTTTGTTTTTCAAAATAATCTTGAAGAAAACTCACTCAGATAAGCTATGTCTGAACTAATGGCCCATGGACTGGAAACACATCTTAGTCCATTTGGGCTGTTACAACTAAAAAGCAAGCAACTCTCAGTTAACTCCACAAATGATTCCAAGCAGAATAAGATGGTACCATGTCTGAACTTGTTTAAATGTGAGAGATAGCACTTTGTGACAACATAGATACATTTCCCAATTTCTGAGAGCTGGAAGGCCAAGTTTACAGCACTGGGCCATCTGGTGTGTAATGAGGGTCATGTTCTTCAAAGACACTGAGGACTTGCTGCACTGTCTTAAAATGATAGCAGGAGAGAGCACCTGAGCTCCTCTGTTGTAGTACTAATTACATTTCTGAGAACTCACTCTGTTTTTTTAACACTCTTCAAAGCACTGTCTCCTACTTTGGGGGTTAGGATTTCAATATGCGAATTGGGGAAAACAAAGATTCAGATTATCATGTGAAACAAATATGTATTCTTTCTTCGTGTTTCATATATAGTACTTTTATAATGACAAGTAGCCAATGCTAGCATACTAACTAAAAACTGATTATTTTTCTAAGATATTTTTTAATTAAATTTATTTATTTTTATCTCAATCACAGGTTAGGTATTTTGAATCCCAGGCGTAG
>JAQQSO010002135.1:0-14647 GCA_028658305.1 Pachyuromys duprasi | reverse complement strand
ACCCTAGTGAGGGAAACAGGGACTGTTTCAGTCTTGAACTTGATGGCTGACTCTTTGACCCTCCCCCATACATGCCAGGGAGTGACAGACTGGCTAGATCCCAGTGGAGGACATTGCAGCCAGCCCTGAGGAGACAGGATGAGCTGGGGTTGGATGGAAGGGGAGGAGGTCCTCCCCTGTTGGTGGACTTGGAGGGGGCAGGGAGGAGATGAGGGAGGGTTGGGGAGGGTGGGAGAGAATGAGGGAGGGGGCTACGCTTGGGATGCAAAGTACCTAACCTGTGATTGATAACAAAAAAATTAATTTGACCACCCCCTCCCAAAAGAAAAAAGAACTGCCTAGCAAGGTATATAACCTGTGATTAATATAAAATAAAAATGTTAAAAAATAAATAAATAAAATTAAAAAAAAAGAAAAAGGTGATTGGTATTTAAGATTTGGGAAGATTTTAATCCTGAAATAAAAGTGTTTTTCTAAACATTGATGCTTTGCTCTTATATACTTTATTTTCTGAAGTCTCCAAACAAATTGTTTGTTTTTAATGACCTTCAAAATCTTCTCCAGTGAAGAAAATTAATACCTTTGGGGTTGTAAAGAGCATAGTAAAAAAAAAAAAAAAGCCTTTTAGACATGTAAAAAAAGCTTAGTCACTTTCCCTACTATACATACCCAAAGCTGTAACTGATAACCAGAACTCAGTGATATCATTCAAGATCAAGAGACACAGTCCTAGAGCCCCATGGCACTCGCTGGACAGTACTTAAGCAGAGACGTGTTTTGCATATCTGGAGAGAGGCTACCTTGATCTGCATCTGGAGAATCTCCCCCAGGATTTTGATCCTCAATTCAGAGACTTCTGTTAGAGACTGGACTTGGCTTTCAGCTAAGATAAGATGCAGAGATGAGCAGCCTTTGGGAGACTGGCTTAGAATTCTAGTTAGGAAATGATAGGGTGAACATTGTCAGGATGATCCTAAGCATAATAAAATACAACTTTTGTTGTAGTAACTACATGAATCTGCCTTCTTCCTTGTGACAGGAGTGTTATGCAGTTTGATTCCCAAATAATTAAATTACAAGTGTTGGCCAATGTTTCCTCTGTGAGTGGTTTTGCCTCAAATAGAGTTAGCCTTACAAGTGAGAATTCATAATTACTTGGTCACTCATAGAATTTTAGCCACTTCTGAATTGTGAATGTTGTGGCTGCTGTGTTTGCAAATGCTAAATTCAAACCAGAGATGAAAAGTCTCACTGGATTCTCAAACACAAGAGAACTTCCTTAACAATGGAACAAGCAGGAAACCACTAAAACTATGGCCTGGGTGATTGGTTTTTAATCTCACAGAAGGAATCCCCTTGTTTTCTGAGCTCAAAACACAGAGATCTACTCAGGAGACAATCATGGTTAAGAGCAAGAACACAAAAGGCTTTGACTGCTCATTAAAATGTTAATTACGCCATTGAGGGTTCAGTGCTGTCCTTCAACCAAGAACTTCCACTGCCTGCCTTATTTATTAACTGAAAAATCAGCTGGCAAGAATAGACAAGAAAAGGCACATGACAGTATGAGGCAGGGCACACCTATTTATATTGCACCATGTATTTCTTTCAGCTTTTTGAGAAATGGTTTTCTCTACTTCTTGTATTCGTCAGAATACTGGCCTACAATTTCTAGTTAGATTATAGATTTTGGAGTTTTCAGCAAGGTGTAAACTTGACTCCACACTGGAGTACAAGATCTGGATTTATTTTGCAGTCCTTGAAAGCCCAATTCCTAGTATGCTGCTGAACACAAAATAACACAAAAACTTTTTTTTTATCAAAACAGGAAGATGAAAGTCCATATTCTTTAAATTATGAAATTATTTTAGGACACTAAATGTGCTTTTTAAAAAAACCTGCATTTCACTTACCAGTAAGTTCATTAAAGCACTCTTGCTCTTTCAAATTTTTCATCAAATTGACAAATCACTTTACATTGAATCTTTAAAAATAGCCATGCTATATAACCCATTTAAAAATATTCCTGCCTCTTCAGTATTCTTTTCTGCATGCACTATCTCTAACTGCACATGGGCTCCCAATGCCTGCTTACCCCTACTTTGTGGCCAACTGGCCACTGAGTCAGGAGTTTATAATTTGGAAAAACCACTCAGTTGTTACATAGGTAGTAGGGAACCCTAGGGATGTTTGGGGACATCACCTTATCAGCTAAAGTTGCCTCTCTACAGTTCTTTTAACATCTGACCTGGTCAGTTTTATGTCAGCTTGACACAGAAAGGAGGAAACCTCAACTGGGAAAATGCCTCCATAAGATCTGTGCTATGAGGCATTTTTTTAAATTAAGGATTAATGGAAGATGGTCCAGTTTTTATTGTGGTTCTATAAGTGGTTCTCTACAAGTTGCTTTGGTCATAGTGTTTCATCACAGCAATAACACTAACTAAGACAATATCTTACTGTTTTAGCTGGAGGAGATAAATTATGAACTCTCAACAAGAGATCTATCTTCAAGTTTCTCCAAAACAAAAGTTTATAAAATTCACTATGTCATGAAACATTATGTATAGGTATTGGTAGGCATACCTCTCCAGTTATTATTTTAAATGCACATCATTTCCAAACTTTGAATGAAAGGTTTCCATTGAAAGTCTATTTGTAATGGTAGTGTTTGAGGCTAGAAAGATTATATCCTTTGCATTTCATGCCAGGACATGACATAGATTCTTGCCCCCTGGTAGTATATAATTTTTCTTTTGATGTTATGCTGACCACCCAGGACTTGAAACATCATTTGGCTGTTGGCTGTGTAGTTACATGATCCCAAACAGATTTGCTACCTCAAGATTTTGCTTTCCTTCTAGGTATATTTATAGTACCTAAAAAGTCATAGAGAAAAAATCATTTTTTTCTCTCTTCTCTTTGTCTTCATAGAAGGCATTAATTACTTATTTCTTTTGAATTTAAGTGCTTCAAATCTAGACTCTGATAATTACCAGAGAAGTCGGTGTTTATTACAGAGGTTCATGTGTCTGAGTCTGCCTGTATAGCCAATGATGACCTTGAACTTTTGAATCTCCTCCTTCTGAATCCTGAAATCCTGGGCATATTCTGCTCTGTCTAGTTGTAAGCAATGTTAGAGCTCAAACCCAAGGCTTCTTGAATGCTGAGCACTTTCCCAACTGAGCGATATCTCAACCCCCACCCCAGAGAATTCTGATAATAATCTTGTTCATGTTACTTGAGCTCAGACACAATGTCTTTGTCAATAGCATTATACTGTTTTGTCATGATGATACACTGCATTTTTATAGAAATGGAGTTGTTTATTTTGTCTTCATTTTGTTTTGTTCTTTTCTCAGGGATATTTAGTTGGTTGATTTGGGGGGTTGTTTTTTTTTATTAAATGGGACCTCATACTGTAGCTGAGGCTGCCTAGAACTCAGTGTGGAGCCCAGGTAAGCCTCAAACTTACAGTATTCCTCTTTTCTTAGGTTCTCATATGCTTTGATTAAAGGCATGAGCCATCACACCAACCTCATTTCCATTATTCTTAATAATACTTGACACATAGAACTATTAAATAGATAATTAGCAAGGATATTATCATGTTGAGTTTCTTGATCACAAATCCCTCTATGCACAATATGCAAGTGTCTAGTTGGTAACACGGATGATGATTTCAGGTTAAGTAGGGACACATTCTAGGTTGGCAATACTTTAGCGGCACAGATGAAATTAGAAAACATGTTTCCAATTCTTGTAGTTATGATTAAAAAATGGATTAAGTAAAAAGCCTATGTAGAAGAAGACATTTATTGACCTATAGATTCTAGAGATGCTACAACAGAGATAAAAATGAGGAAGTGCTTTTGAAAGCAAACATAAACAAATCCAAAGCATGACATCTATTAGAAGGAAAAAGTAAGACTCTTCTTTGTTATTTGCTGAAAATGGTGTTACAACTTTTATTGGGTGGTTGAACTTATCTCTGTTTTTTTTAATGTAATTTATTTATTTTTATATCATTCACAGGTTAGGTACTTTGCATCCCAGGGAACTTATCTCTGTTACAGAATAAGTTTGAAAATAATTTGCCTCCTGTCTTGCATTGAATGAGCCTTTTCACTTTGAACACTGCAATGCTGGAGTATTGATTAGTTTCCAAAGAATCAATACTTGCAAATGAGGGATATTAGCATTCATATAAAATTAATGTGCTAGTTATAGATACATGATTGTAAAGCACTCATTTTGGATGGTCTGTTACTTTCATAGTTAACATTTTACTAGGATGTGTAGCCCCCATCTTTGGTTTATTTCTATGTGTTTATGAATAGTAATAGCCCTGTTCAGCTGTTCCACTCATGCATCTCGGTACCCTCTCCACTAATACCCACATTCCCAAAATGGATATAACAGTGTGATCAAAGACACATCTCTCTAATACTTGGAACCCCTACTCAGAATTCAAAGAATAATGTTGCATTCATTGACACCTCAGCAAAACAAATGTCCAATGAACATTTCTTTCCATTTTCTTTGTAGGCAATAATTAGTTGTAATTTTAAAGTAAGATCTTAATATCTATTTCTTTAAAATCCTATTTTAAGATCCTATTTCTTTAAAAAGAAATTCTGATAGCATGAAGGAATTTCCGTGGCCCTCTCAGATCTAGTATGTAAAGATCTCGAGCTCCAACCAAGGACCATGCATGGAGATAACCTTGAACCCCTGCACAGATGCAGCTCAGTGTCCAAGTGGGTTCCCTAGTAATGGGAACAGGGATTGTTTCTAACTTGAATTCAGTGGCTGGCTCTTTGATCACTTTCCCCTGAGGATGGGAGCAACTTTACCAGGCTTTACAGGGAAAGACAATGCAGCCAGTCCTGATGAGACCTGATAGGCTAGGGTCAGATGGAAGGATAGGGGCATGGGAGGAAAAGAGGGAGCACAGATAGAGTTGGGAGGGGATAAGAGAGGGCTACAACTGGGATAGAAAGTGAATAAATTGTAATAAATTCAAAAATAAATTAAAAATGAAAATAAGAGATTTTGAGTGACTACAGACTTAAGTAGCCCTTCAATTCCTTGCCTGAACAACAAATTGTTTAAAATAAAGTGCCTCTCTTCTAGATTTGGCTAAGTTCCACAGGCATGAGCACACATAAGCAATGACCACAAGTCACCTGATATTCTTGTTTAGTGATTCTGCTGAATTTCTTCTTATGAATTCTGAACTCATAAAAGACTTTTGGGTATCATATATATATATATATATATATATATATATATATGTGTGTGTGTGTGTGTGTGTGTGTGTGTATATCTTTTGCTGCTTTGTTAAAATGCTTTAAAAGTGTATTTGGTGTTGGTTTTTTTTAATTAATTACAGTTTATTCACTTTGTATCCCCCCTGTAGCTCCCTCCTTCCTCCCCTCCCAACCCTCCCCTCCCTCCTTCTTCCCTGCCAGTGCCCCTCCCCCAGTCCACTGATAAGGGAGGTCCTCCTCCCCTTCCCTCTGATCCTAGTCTATCAGGTCTCATCAGGAGTAGTTGCACTGTCTTCCTCTGTGGCCTGGTAAGGCTGCTCTCTGCTCAGGGGGAGGTGATCAAAGAGCAGGCCAATCAGAGAGAGTCCCTGTCCCCATTACTATGGAACTCACTTGGACACTGAATTGCCAGGGGCTACCTCTGTGCAAGGGTTCCAGGCCATCTCCATGAGTGGTCCATGGCTGGAGTATCAGTCTCAGAAAAGACCCCTGTGCCTAGACTTTTTGGTTCTGTTGCTCTCCTTGTGGAGCTCATGTCCTCTCCAGGTCCTACTACCTCCCACTTCTTTCATAAGATTCCCTGCACTCTGCCCAAAGTTTGGCTATGAGTCTCAGCATCTGCCTTGAACCCTGCAGGGTAGAGTCTTTCAGAGGCCCTCTGTGGTAAGCTCCTGTCCTGTTCCCTGTTTTCTCCCTCCTCTGATGTCCATCCTCTTTGCCTTTCTGAATGGGGCTAAAGTTTAACAGCATATTGAGTTGCCATAGAGTTGCTAGAAATATAGGGACAGCCATAGTTTTTGTAATCTCTTCTAAGATATGCAGCACACATTATTTTAGGAAAAATGATTGAGCTTACTTACATATCTAGAACTAGATAGTCTGTTTAACCAGGTATTTTTCTAGATATTTAAAATAACAGATATCATTTAAAGATATCTGTTTGCCTTATTTTTATAAATGGGAAAAGATTATCTGTGTAATTTAAGAGATTAATTTCTGATGGTTTCATCTTATATCCTCAATGATAATAAAAATAAATCATAATCTGTGAACCAAACTATTGTTACATCACTTCAACACACCATAACAATACTGTTATATAAAAGAAAATATCTACATAATACAAAATGACTTAATACTTGAGACTGAAAAGAGATCCTGCTTAATATTGATACACTCACGTCCCTAAACCACATAAAGATGTATACATTTTGAAAGATGTATTAACACATTCTTTTAAGATATATCTTTTAGCTTTCTTGTGAGAGAACAATTTGGTTTAAGTCATGAAAGTGCTTAGGAAGGAATCTATTACTGAGACATTAGCCTGATTTTGTCTTATTCCTTTCTCCTTTACGTTTTTTTAAAGAGTTTCTGATGATGATAATAATGATATGGTTATTTGAGATAAACAGAAAAAGCCTGAGAAAGTAACAACAACAATACTCTAACTTGGTTCTCAGAGGCAACCAGTATTGCATGTCTTTTCAAACTTAATCCACTCTTTTTTTCTATGTGCATTAAAGTTGGGATTATTCCTCTACAAAAAGCATATGAAGTAAAAGCCATTAGGATCAGGAAATGAGTGAGCTGATATTAAATTAGTGAGACCTTGGATGCACTTTGTTACTATTTTACAATGGTCTACTCATACCCAGGACTGGCTTTTTGTCCAGATTATTAAGTACTGGGGAAAGTAACATATGTTTAAATGTGCTCTATTTTATTTCAATAATTCTGCTTTTTCAGGGCTGTAGATCTCAGCTGTTGCAAATTATGTCAGGCTCAAAATTGGTTACCAGCCCAGATAAACAGCTTTTTTGAGGGAAATAAATCCAAATAGAGTGAATTGTTTTGTGATTTTGAGATTAACTAACACTCAATGTCCAAAGCATTTCAAAACCCTTTGAAAATAAATAAAATAATTTATTGCCTGTTCCTGCCCACACTCAACACTCAGGAACAACTTTGAAAATCTTTCTTGTTCTAGCTGTGTATAGAAATACAGTGTTTTTTCTCATTCATTAGACATGCCACTCAAAGTTCAGTTAGCTGAAATATATTAACATTTTCAATATCATTAAAATTTATACTTCCAAATTATTTTCCTTCTTTTTTTTCCTCCATGGTTCAGATTGTGCCTTATAAAAATGAGCAATACAAAAGCGTCAGAAATTTCTAGGCATAATGTAACTTTGATATTGGATTTTCTCCTATCTTATTGGAAAAAAAAGTTCTTCCCATTGTAGTTGCAATAGAAGATAGAGTTTTTCTGTCTCCTTTTAAACATATTCATTATCATCATGACTGAATCAGCTTGGAAAGTTCTTTCTCATCATTTTCAGCATCCTGTCATTGTTTCTTGGTGAATGTAGGTTAGGATATTGACACCTATTTCTGGTGACTTAGATGAGAATGTCCTTCAGAGGTTCAGGCATTTTAACACTTGGTCCCCAGTTGGTACCTCCACATGGGGAAGTTCCTGTGTAGCCGGTGTAGCCTTGCTGCAAGAAGCACATCACTGGGACAGGATTTGAGATTTTAAATCCTCATTTTTTTTCTTCCAGTTCAATCTGTATTTGTGCTCTCAATTTCGGGTACAATTTCTAAGCTTCCTCCTGCCCCTTGCTGTCAGGCCTCCTTGTCATGATGGACTCTGATCCCCCTGGAACTCAAGGCCAAATAAACCCTTTCTTCCATGAATTGTCTTTTGGTCATATTTCTTTTATCACTGCAGCAGAAAAGTAAATAAGACATATCAGAAAGTAAAGGCTTATTGCACAAGAATTTTATTTTGGGTTACCTGACTTGTATGTAGTCTCTTTCCCCTTTTGTTCCTGAACTCTTTGATATCATACAGGTCTTTTTGTAACTTCCAGAAATTTAATTTCTGTCCGGCCTCTCCACAGAGCATGTTCTCTCAGTGATCTCAGTAGCCTCTTCCATGCTCACACTAACCATTCCCAAACTACATCTTTTAAGTCTATAATTCGACCTTTGACTGATCACTTGCTCATGAAATCCTTCCTGTGTATATATACTTTTTCTACAGGATTTTAGTTCTCAACATTTTTTTCCTCTTTTGGAATATTCTCCCTATGTTTCTAACTTTGGCTGTGCTTGCTCACTTTGTCTACCTCATACTGACAGGACAGGGGAGGGGGGGAACTCTTGGTGAGTACACAGCCTTGGACTCAAATCCTGGCACAGCTCTTCATCAGCTGGGTGTCCCTAGGAGAGTCACAATCTCTTGACTCCATTTATTTCTTTTCAAGACAAAACAATAGCCCCAAAGATAGGCAAAACCAGGCCTCATGTGTACATATTAACTAGGTTGAGAGAGTCAAGTATCTTTTAACACTAGATTCTGTTATCTCTCATGTCTTCCTATCCTAAATGGAGGCAGGGGCTCCATTTGTCTTGCTGTCTCCTGTAAAGAAAATAGCATTTTGCCCCTAAGCTTTGAGATGGTGTGGGAAGGTCACTATGCTGTGTGTTTTTTGTTTGTTTGTTTTGTTTTGTTTTAATTTTTTATTTTTTATTTTAATCAGAGGTCATTCACTTGTACCCCAGCTGTAGCCCCTTCCCTCTTTCCCTCCCAATCTCCCTCTGTCCCTTATCTTCTCCCTGCCCTCTTCTGAGTCCACTGAGAGGGGAGGTCCTCCTCCTCTTCCATCTGACCCAACCATGTTTGTAGTAGCTCTATTCGTAATAGCCAGAACCTGGAAGCAACCCAGATGTCCATCAACGGAGGAATGGATACAGAAATTGTGGTACTTTTATACAATGGAATACCACTCAGCAATTAAAAACAAGGAAATCATGAATTTTGCAGACAAATGGTGAGATCTAGAAAAGATCATCCTGAGTGAGATATCCCAGGAGCAGAAAGACACACACAGTATATACTCACTTACAAGTGGGTACTAGACCTATAAGATAGGATAAACATACTAAAATCTGTACACCTAATGAAGATAAACAAGAAAGAGGACCAGGGGTGAGATGATCAATCCTCACTTAGAAAGACAAAGGGGATTGGCATTGAACATAGGAGAAAACAAGTAACAGGACAGGAGCCTACCTACTGCAGAGAGCATCTGAAGGTGTATCAAAGCAGGTGCTGAAACTTATAACCAAACCTTCGGCAGAGTGCAGGGAATCATATGAGAGAAGGGAGAGTTAGTATGACCTAGAGGGGACAGGAGCCCTACAAGGTCCAAATATATCAGGGCACAGGGGTCTTCTATGAGACTCTTTCTCCAACCAAGGACCATGCATGGATATAACCTATATACAACCCCTGATTGGACATAGCCCATGGTAGCTCAGTGCTCAACTGGGTTCCCTAGTAAGGGGGACAAGAATTATTTCTGACATGAACTCAATGACTGGCTCATTGAGCTTCCCCTCCCCCAGAAGGAGGAGCAGCCTTACTAGGCCACAGATAAGGACATTGCAGCCAGTCCTGTGCTGTCTGTTTTATTTCAAATTTGTAAACTCAGATGATCCCATACCTGCGGCCTTGCACTTAACTTGAACTATAAGCATCTCTAATCACTATGTATCACCCAGTTTAAATTTTATTTATTTATTTTTTGGTATTTGAGATGGGCTTTCTCTGGGTAGTCCTGGCTGTCCTGGAATTCACTCTATAGCCCAGGCTGGCCTCAAATGCAAAGGTCTGCCTGCCTCTGCCTTCTGAGTGCTGGGATTAAGGGAATGTGCCACCATTGATATAAGCTCAAAGGGACTGAAGTCGCAAGCACAGGGCCTCCATGGGTCTACACCAGGTCTTTTGCATATATGTTATAGCTATTAGCTTAGTATTTTTATGGAACTTTTGACTGTGAGGGGGAGTAGGTTTCTGATTCTTGTGCCTGCTCTTGGGACTCTAGTCCTCCTGTTGGTTATGGTGTCTAACTTCGGTATGACAGTTTGGGGTTCATCTGATGATATTCTATTTTGTATGTTGGGTTCTTATGTCTTAGAAGCCTGTTCTTTTCTTATGAGAGACAGGAAGGGAGTAGTTCAGGAGATGAGGAAGATGAGAAGGATCTGGAAGGAACAGAGGAAGGGGAAACTCTGATCAGGATATATTGTATGAGAAGAGTCTATTTTCAATCCAAGGAAAAAAATTTAAGAATTTTTAAAAATGTTTTTAAGTTTCTGTTAGAGTACCCAATCCTGAGTACATACTCCCTAAATGTTAGCTGTTATTTTCATTAATAGGATTATTATTATTTGCTCATTGCATAATTAATTATGACAGCTAGCATATTTTAACCTTTAATTATTAATAAATCATGGTGAAGCACTTATACATATTTATAACCTATCTTCCTGAGTGCTATGCCCACACTGCTTTCTCCTCTTATTATTTTGAATTTAAAACGGTGACAAAAAATATGTTACTGGCAGTAAAACTTGTGCCGCCATTTTTGTAAGTTATATCACACTGTCTCAAAGATGACATATTCTTGGTTTTGATGTGTATTTTATGACAAGAAAGGCAGAGACAGTGCACCTGAAAGAAAATTTATTTTGAGCTCTAAGATGCCAAAAGGCAAAGTGGCAAAATAATTTAGCCCCCTGCTTGTGGAGTAAATTTTTTTCATGAGTGAATGAATGAATTATATAAGAATGTCCATCTATATAAGATCAGAATCTATACCGGTATTCACTCAACAAGTATCAATTAAGCAGACAGCTGCCATGTGCATGTCAATAGCCATTTCAGAATCAGAAAATTGATATTCTAATGAGAAAAGACAAGCAAGCGTGTCTTTAAAACAAAAATGTTAGATTATTATGATTTGGTCCCAGATGATTACAATAGAGAAAAGTTAAGGCACACAAAGGTTCTTGGTTTCCTAGTGAATATAAAAGTTATATTTACATTATACTATAATTGATACTGTACAAATCATTATGTCTTAAAATTCTAATGATCATCTCAGGTGTTGCAAAAAATGATGCCCAGTGAAGTGCTTGATAATGAGTTCAATTTGTGAATAAATACTGTTGTGTGTGAAGCACAGTATGACTTGTATCCACATAAAAATCAGATGTGATGTTTACAGTGGAAAACACAGCCCAGAGTAAGAGCAAGGAGAACCTCAAGAAGACTGAGAACCCTTTCCATTTTTTACAGAATAAAACTACTTCAAGTGTCAGTGGCTTACAACCTTTTACCATCATCTTCTGGTTCAAATCTTGGGTTGAGCTCTGCTCATCCTATGTGACTCACAAGGCTCCGTCTTGCAGGTCATCATGGAAACACATAATCTGATATACCTTTGCTCACATGCCTGCTGGGTTGTAGAAGTCACTCATCCTCAGTGAGGCTAGCCTGAGCCATTTGAAATCATGGCATCAGTTCAAGACAATCACAATAGCAACTGCAAGCCCTTTTGAGCCAAGGTCTCCAAAATCTTACAATTCTTTCACTACTGCCCATCAGTGTCACACCTTGTGCCGTATTTAAGCGATGAGGGAATAAACTCAACCTCTTGGTGTAAAGGAGTAAGCAGAATTTGTACACATTTTTAACCAACTATGGAGAGAGAGAGAGAGTTACTACCTCACATGGCCAGTCAGTGACCACACTCAGACAGGATGAGATGAAGGCTGAGACTTTCCCTCTGTTGTATCCACAGCTGAAAAGTACATTCTGAGATGGGGAAATAGGCAGCACTGCATGCCAACATAAGCCAACAAGGGGCTCATTGTAGTTGGAAATGACATGCAAAAGTGTAAGAGATAGTGGCCAAGATACAGTAGAGAGCAAAACATTGCTAGGGTTGCAGACGCCTCTAAGAATCTGGTATTTTTATCTGATCTAGAGGGCAGAAATGAAGAATAAAAAAGAGCAACAAAAATTGACAGAATTTTTATTGTGTGACATAATTTGTCGTACTGACACTAGAATCTCTCTGGCTTCTCTTTTTGGATAGAAATTGAGAGAGGAGGTAAATATGGAAACAATAAACCAGAAAGGATATTGAGTCAAGCAAGAGATGAGGGTAACTTAGACCTTGAGGGCAGAGCCGACATCATTTTCTGGAATAATTAGTTGTCTTAATAAAGCATATTCTAGGGCTGTTAGTTGTCCCTAACAGGCATTCAGTTTTCTTTTTAAGTAATTACATTTATTTATTTTTATGTGTCTTCCCCCTCATCAAGCATTTGAAATTCATTTGATAAACATGTACTGATGTGGGTCTCCCTAGTGGAATGAACATAATTACCAAAGAGATACTGAATCTTTCAGATATAATCATTAAATAATGACTGAAGCCAGAGGTAAATAGATGTCTCCATTAAGAACCACTGATACTCCACAGAATGGATTTCTGCTTTGTACTGAAGGACAGCAAGTGGGTTAGAGCTAAGATACTCTGCCTATATTAAAAAGCTTTCCTAAAACTGCCAAAATATATTACTAACTTGATGCAATGTTTTTCATTAATTCTACATTAAGTGAAAAGTAGCATATCAGGAATTCAAAACAAGATAAAGTTTTCAAACTCACCAAGAATCCTCATGTGGCATAGCAGGGGTTAACCTCATGAACAAGGAAAGTGAGATGAATTTATCTCGCTAATATGATAATATTGGCTGGAAACACTAAAGATCAGCAAAGCATTGAGAATTCTTCAACTAAGTGTATATATATATATGTATATATATATATGTACATATATATATATATAGTGTCTAGTCGTACATGTGCACATGCACATGTAAGTGAGAAGACAACATATGAAATCAGTTCTTTCCTTCTACCATGTGGGTCTCGTGGATCAAATTAAGACCTTCAGGCTTATCAGCAAGCACCTTTGCCAGTTGATATAGACCGTTGGTTCCTAGTTTCTAGGTGACTAATTATATATATATATATATATATATATATATATATCATATATATATGTGTTTACAATATTCTTTTTTTACTGTTATGCTGGATAAAGAAGGTATCACTCTTCCTGTGAAGAAAGTGTAATAAGTGTAAGAATATGTGTGCATACAGACACACACATATGTCTGATATATACATATATCAGATATATATATGTATATATATATCTTCTGGTAACTTACACCTGTAATTCTAGCACTCAGGAAGCTACAATCACAGGAATGCTGTGACATTTTATTACAATAAAAACTTAACCTCCCCCCCCCCAAATCCCTAGTATGGTTACAGAAATGGTTTTGCAGTTGCACTTTCAGAGCACCCATTTCCTAGAACCTAAGTAGGCACCTCCAAACCACTTGAACTCCAGTTCTGGCTCCTGTGAAGCTGATGTGTTTGGGCTCTATAGACAACTGCACTCATGTGCATATATTAAAATGCAGACATACACATACTTAAAAATAATAAAAATAAAAAGTTAAACGTATTTGAAAAGTCCCTAGCCTGGTAATAAGAGAACAAGCTTTGCTTCTTACTGATTTAAAACAAGTATCCTAAGTTTAGTTACCCATGGATAAGTTTACTTTTCCATAAAACTAAGTGTTCAGGACAGACAGTGGTGCTGAATGGTCATGCTCTAAGCCATCCACTGCCAACTTTTAAAGCTCCCTATGAAGTTTTAGTGAACAACAGGGGTTGAAAACCAATGTACTATATAGTCACTTAGGTCACTTATAGCAAAACACTGATTTTAGGATTCATCCTGTTTTGACAAAGTATCAATTGCTACAAATAGCAAAGTCTTAGGATTTAAAGGGTCCCAAAATGCAGAAACTATAATCAAAATATTTCTACCCCAAATTAAGATCAGTTTCTCATCTGAACTTTCCAAATATTTATATTGTTAATTTAAAATAAGAACCACTTATACGTCATTATTTGAGTGTAAAAATGCCAGTCACTTAGATCTTAAAAACAAACTATTAGAAAGCAAGGTCCTGCCATTTTGAGGGAAATACTCACTGCATGCTGTCATCTGCTTACAACATATTTTCCTTCTGTTACGCTGGATAAAGAACGTATAACTCTTCCTGTGAAAAAAGTGTAATAAGCAACTGTATATAAAAAGTTACTGTTTTAACTTCTGATTTTTCTGTAAACGTGCTCAATAGACTAAGTGTCAATAAACTTCCTAAATTTTAACTCATTACATTAAACACATGCATCTTGAGATATATGAAGAAGCGTGCCTAATTTGTAGAAAAATGAAGTGGACTATCTACTTGTATTGAATTTTCATAGTATTGAATCCATGATATCCTAAAATGGATTTGAAATGTGTCACTGCAAATTTTGCTACTTTTTTTTTTAACTAAACATACTTTTGTTGTAATCAACAGACAATTTCCCCTTAAATTTAGTTATCTGGGTAATTTTAAGCAACAACAATATATAT
>JAQQSO010002134.1:0-14652 GCA_028658305.1 Pachyuromys duprasi | reverse complement strand
AAAAAAAAAGATGCTGCCTTTTTTCCATTGTATGGATTTGGCTTCTTTATCAAAAATCAAGTTTCCATAAGTGTGTGGGTATATTTCTGGGTCTTCTATTCAGTTCCATTGATCTACAATTCTGTTTCTATGCCAATACCATGCAGTTTTTATAACTATTGCTCTGTAGTACAGCTTGAGATCTGGGATGGAGATACCTCCAGATGATTTGTTGTTGTACAGGATTGTTTTGGAGATTCTCCAGATTGTTTTTGTTTCTCAGGATGAAGTTGAGAATTTTTTTTCAAGGTCTGTAAAGAATTATGTTGGTATTTTGATGGGAATTGCGTTGAATCTGTAGATTGCTTTTGGCAGAATAGCCATTTTCACTATGTTAATCCTACCAATCCATGAGCACGGGAGATCTTTCCATCTTCTGATATCTTCTTCAATTTCTTTCTTCAGAGACTTGAAGGTTTTCTAAAACAGAACTTTGACTTGCTTGGTTTGAGTCACCCCAAGGTATTTTATGTTATTAGTGGCTATTGTGAAGGATGTTGTTTCCCTAATTTCTTTCTTTTGTCTTTAGAGTATAGGAGGGCTTGTGATTTTTTTGAGTTGATTTTGTATCCAGCCACTTTGCTGAAGGTGTTTATCAGTTGAAGGAGTTCTGTGGTTGAATTTTTGGTGTCGCTCATGTATATTATCATATCATCTGTAAATAGGGATACTTTGACCTCTTCCTTTCAGATTTGTATCTCCTTGATCTCCTTTAGTTGTCTTATTGCTCTAGGTAGGACTTCAAGTACTATGTTGAAGAGATATGGAGACAGTGCGCAGCCTTCCCTTGTCCCTGATTTCAGTGAGATTGATTTAAGTTTCTCTCTATTGAGTTTGATGTTGGCTATATTCTTGCTGTATATTGCCTTTACTATGTTTAGGTACGTGCCTTGTATCCCTGATCTTTCCAGGACTTTAAACATGAATGGATGTTGGACTTTGTCAAAAGCTTTTTCAGCATCTAAGGAGATGATAGTTTGGTTTTTCTCCTTCAGTTTCTTTAAATGGTGGATCACATTGATGGATTTCCGTGTATTATACCATCTCTGCATGCCTGGGATAAAGCCTACTTGTTCATGGTAGATGATATCTTTTATGTGTTCTTGGATTCGGTTTGCAAGTATTTTATTGAGTATTTTTGCATCAATGTTCATAATAGAGATAGGTCTGAAGTTTTCATTTTTTGGGGTCTTTGTGTGGTTTAGGTATCAAGGTGACTATGGCTTCATAGAATGAGTTTGGTAATTTTCCTACTGATAAACATCATTTTAGAGTCCTAAGTTTATCATATATCTCAGCCTTTGAGTCAGAAATATGACTTCATTTATTTGTGCAAAATCTCTGATTGTTTGTTTCAATATCTGCTTGAAAGATGGAATCAGACACTCTTTGGAAATTGATGAAATGCAAATTTCATAAGCAACTTGATTACAGCTGATATCACCCAAAAGCCAACATTTGTACAAACACTGATAAAGGCTTTATCTATTATTACTTTGCTTTATGATTGATGTTTGTTTTTTGATAAGGGTTTCTCTGTGTAGCCTAGTATGTCCTGGTCTTTCATTGTAATCAGGCTGGTCTTTCACTAATAATGATACCCCTGTTTCTGCCTCTCTGAGTGCTGTCACTGAAGACATGCACCACCACTCCCAGCTGTCTTTCTTTTGACAATTTAACTAGCTGAGGAAAGCATTGTCTCCATAAAAGTTTATCTCCACCTTACTGGATATAAAGGTTGATTTGAAGGATTACCTTTGTATCTTATCTGACCACCACTATGAAAGCTAGGCCTCAACAACAACAGAAAAAGCTAAAAGCTTACATGCACACAGAAACTGAACAACTCACTATTCAATGACAGCTGGGTTATGGATAAAAGAAAGAAATTAAAGACTGCCTAGAATTCAAGTAAAATGAAGGCACAACATATCCAAACTTATGGGAAACAAAAAAGCAGTGCTAAGAGGAAAATTCATAGCACTAAGTGCCAAGAAGACATCTCATACAAGCAAATTAGTGGCTCATCTGAAAGTCCCAGAAAAAAAAAAAAAGCAAACACACCCAAGAAGAGCAGACAGCTCAGGGCTGAAATCAATCAATTAGAATCACATGAAATTATTCAAAGAATCAATGAAACAAAAAGATAGACAATCTACAAGATAGACAAATCGTTAGCAAAACTAATAAAAAGGCAGAGAGAAACTGTCCAAATGAAAAGAAAAGGGGGACATAAAAACAGACAATGAGGAAATCCAAACAATCATTAGGTCTTACTACGAAAGCCTATATGCAACAAAATTTGATCATCTAAATGAAATGGACTATTTTCTAGATAGATTCCATTTACCAAATTAAATGAAGATCAAGTAGGAAGATTAAATAGTCCTATATCCCCCAAGGAAATAGAAATTGTCATCACAAGCCTTCCTTAAAAAAACAAAACAAAACAAACAAACAAAAAATATGGCCATATGGATTCAGTGCAGATTTCTACCAGACCTTCAAAGAAGTGCTGAGTCCAATTCACTTCAATTTTTTTGAAAAAATAGATACAGAAGGAACATTACCAAAATCATTCTATGAAGCCACAGTCACCTTGATACTTAAACCACACAAAGAACCAACATCCCTGACCTCAAGCTCTACTACAGAGCAATAGTAATGAAAACCGCATGGTATTGGCATAGAAACAGAAAGGAGGATCAATGAAGCCGAATAGAAGACACATAAATAAACCTGCACACTTATGTGTACTTGATTTTTGACAAAGAAGCCAGAACCATTCAATGGAAAAAAGACTGCATCTTAAACAAATGGTCCAACTGGATGTCTACATGCAGAAAAATGAGAATAGATCACTCTGCACAAAACTGAAGTCCAAGTGGATCAAGGACCTCAACATAATACCAGATAAACTAAATCAGTTAGAAGAGAAAGTGGGGAAGAGCCTAGAACTCTTTGGCACAGGAGACAACTTCCTGAACAGAACACCAACAGCACAGGCCCTAAGAGAAACAATCAATAAGTGGAACCTCATGAAACTGAAAAGCTTCTGTAAAGCAAAAGACACTGTTTTCAGAACAAAACGACAGCCTTCAGACTGGGAAAGGATCTTCACAAACCCTGCATCTGACAGAAGGCTGATAGCAGGGATATATAAAGAAGTAAAGAAGTTAAAAAGCAATAAATCAAGCAAGCCAATTAAAAAAATTGGGGTAGGGAGCTAAACAGAGAATTCTCTGTAGAGGAATATAGAATGGCAGAGAAACACTTAAGGAGATGATCAACATCCTTAGCCATCAGAGAGATGCAAATCAAAACAACCCTGAGATTTCACCTTATACCCATCAAAATGGCTAAGATCAAAAACTCAAGTGACACACATGCTGGAGAGGTTGTGGAGAAAGGGGAACCCTCCTTCATTGCTGCTGGGAATGTAAACTGGTACAACCACTGTGGAAATCAATCTGGTGCTTTCTCAGACAACTAGGAATAGTGATTCTTCAAGACCCAGCTATACCGCTGCTGGGCATATATCCAAAAGTTTCTCAAGTACACAACAAGGACATTTGCTAAACCATGTTTGTAGCAGCTTTATTTGTAATAGACAGAACCTGAAAACAACCCAGATGTTCATCAACTGAGGAATGAATACAGAAATTGTGGTATTTTTACACAATTGAATACTCCTCAGCAATTAAAAAGGGGGAAATCAGGAAATTTGCAGGCAAATGGTGGGATCTAGAAAATATCATTCTGAGTTAGGTATCCCAGAAGGAGAAATACATATATGGTATATACTCACCTATATTGACCTATAAGATATGATAAACATACTGAAATCTATGCACCTAAAGAAGATAAACAAAAGGAGGAGCTGGCGTAAGGTGATCAATCCATACTTGGAATGAAAAATGGGATGTAGGAGAAAACAAGTAGCAGGACAGGGTCCTACCACTGAAGGCCCCTAAAAGACTCTCCCTAGCAGTGTATCAAAGGAGAAATTGAGACTCATGACCAAACCTTCTGCAGATGGCAGAGAATCATATGAAAGAAGGGGGAGTTACTATAATCTGGAGAGGACAGGAGCTCCACAAGAACCAAATATATCTGGGCACAGGGATCCTATATGAGACTGCTTCTCCAACCAAGGACCATGGATGGATATAACGTAGAACCTCTGCATGCCTGTAGCCCATGGTACGTCAGTAATCATGTGGGTACCCTAGTAAGGGAAATAGGGACTATTCCTGACATGAACTCAATGGATGACTCTTTGACCTCCCCACCCATCAAGGGAGGAGCAGCCCTCCTAGGCCACAGAGTTCTTTGCAGCCATTCCTGAAGAGACCTGATAAACCAGGGCCAGATGAAAGGGGAAGAGGTCATCCCTATCAGTGGACTTGGAAAGGCGCAGGGAGTAGATAAGGGAGGAAGGGTGGGATTGGAAGGGAATGAGGGGGTAGGATTCACATGGGATACAGAGTTAATAAAATGTAATTAATAATTAAAAATGAAAAATTAAAAAAGAGAACTTCAGACCTATCTCTCTTATGAACGCTGATGCAAAAATACTCAATACAATACTGGCAAACAGAATCCAAGAATACCTAAAAGATATTGTCTACCATGACCAAGTAGGCTTCATCCCAGGCATGCAAGTGTAGTTTAATATACAGAAATCCATCAATGTAATCCAGCCTATAAACAAACTGAAGAAGAAAAACCACATGATCATCTCCTTAGATGCCAAAAAAGCAGTTGACAAAATCCAACACCCATTCATGTTTAAAGTCTCAGAGAGATCAGGAATGCAAGGCACCTACCTAAACATAGTTAAGGCAATATACAGCAAGCCTATAGCTAGCATCACACTCAATGGAGAGAAACTTAAATCAATCCCACTGAAATCAGGGATAAGGCAAGGCTTCCCATTCTCTCCATATTTCCTCAACATAGTACTTGAAATCCTAGCTAGAGCAACAAGACAACTAAGTGAGATCAAGTTGATAAAAATTGGAAAGGAAGAAGCCAAAGTATCACTATTTGCAGATGATATTATATTATCCTTGAGAGACCACAAGTAATCAACCAGAGAACTCCTTCAGCTGATAAATACCTTCGGCAAAATGACTGGATACAAAACTAAAACATACACACAAACAAATTCAGAAGCCCGCCAAAGACAAAAAGGCCAAGAAAGAAATTAGGGAGACAACACCCTTCACTACAGCCACTAATAAGATAAAGTTCCTGGCTGTGACTGTAACCAAGCAAGTGACAGACCTGTTCAAAAAGAATTCAAGTCTCTAAAGAAAGAAATTGAAGAATCTGTCAGAAGATGGAAAGATCTCCAGTGCTCATGGATGGGTAGGATTAACATAATGAAAATAGTCACGCTGCCAAAAGCAATCTCCAGATTCAATGCAATTCCCATCAAAATAACAGCACACTTCTTTACAGACCTTTAAAAAATTCTCAACTTAATATGGAGAAACAAAAATCCCAGAATTGCCAAAACAATCCTGTACAACAACTGATCTTTTGGAATGATCTCCATCCCTAATCTCAAGCTGTACCACAGAGCAATAGTAACAAAATCTACATTGTATTGGCCTGTAAACAGAATGGTGGATCAATGGAACTGAATAGAAGACACAGAAATAAACCCATACACCTTTGGATACTTGATTTTAGACAAAGAGGCTAAAAACATTCAATGGAAAAAAAGATAACATCTTCAACAAATGTTGCTGGTCCAAATTGATAAAAATAGAACCATATTTGTCACCCTGCACAAAACTAAAGTCAAAGTGGATCAAAGACTTCAACATAAAACCAGGCACACTAAATCGGTTAGAAGAAAAAGTGAGAAAGAGCCTAGAACTCATTGGCACAGGAGACAACTTCGTGAACTGAAGACAAACAGCACAGGCTCTAAGAGCAACAGTCAACAAATTAGGCCTCATGAAACTGAAAGCTTCTGTAATGCAAAAGACACTGTTGTCAGAACAAAAAGACAGCCTACAGACTGGGAAAGGATCTTCACCAACCCTATATCTGACAGAGGGCTGGTATTCAGAATATATAAAGAGCTAAAGAAGTTAAAAAGCAAAAAATCAAGTAATAAAATTGAAAACTTGGAAACAGATAAACAGAATTCTCTGTAGAGGAATATAGAATGGCAGAGAAACAAAGAAATATTCAACGTCCTTAGCCATCAGAGAGATGTAAATCAAAACAACCCTGAGATTTCACATTACACCCATCAAAATGGCTAAGATCAAAAACTCAAGTGACAACACATGATGGAGATATTGTGGAGAAAGGGGAACCATCTCCATTGATGGTGGGAATGTAAACTGGTACAACCACTGTGGAAATCAATCTGGTGCTTTCTCAGACAACTAGGAATAGCACTTCCTCAACATCCAGCTATACCACTCCTAGGAATATATCTAAAAATGCTCAAGTACACAATAAGGACATTAGCTCAACCATGTTTGTAGCAGCTTTATTCTTATACCCAGCAATCAGAAACCAGCCTCATGTCCCTAAACCGAATAATGGATACAGAAATGGTGGTACTTTTACACAGTAAAATATTACTCAGCAAATAAAAACAAGGAAATTATGAACTTTGCTGACAAATGGTGGGATCCATAAAATACCATCCATAGTGAGGTATCTGAGAAGTAGAAAGACACACAAGGTATGTACTCATTTATAAGAGGCAGTTCAGTATCCAAGTAGGTTCCATAGTAATGGGAACAGGGACTGACTCTGACATAACTGATTGGCCTGCTCTTTGATCACCTCCCCCTGAGGGGGGAGCAGCCCTACCAGGCCACAGAGGAAGACAATGCAACCACTCCTGATGAGAGCTGATAGACTAGGATCAGATATAAGGAAAGGAAGACCTCCCCTATCCGTGGACTTGGGAAGGGGCATGTGTGGAGAAGGAGGAGAGAAGGTGGGACTATGAGGAGAGGAGGGAGGAGTATATGGGGGGATACAAAGTGAATAAAGTGTAATTAATAAAAAATAAATAAAATAAAACAACAACAAAAAGAGGATACTAGACCCATATGATAGGATAAACATACTAAAATTTGTATACCTAAAGAAGATAAACAAGAAAGAGTACCCAGGGTAAGATGATCAATCTTCAATTAGTAAGAAAAATGGAATGGACATGGGAAATAGAGAAAATATGTAACAGGACAGGAGCCTACCACAGAGGGCCTCTGATAGACTCTACCTAACAATGTATCAAAACAGATGCTGAGACTCATAACCAAAACTTGGGCAAAGTGCATGAAATCATATAAAGAGAAGGGGAGTTAGTATTACCTGGAGAGGACAGGAGCCCCACAAGGATCAAATATATTTGTACCCAGTGATCTTTTCTGAGTCTGTTTCTCCAACCAAAGACAATGAATGTATATAACGTATAAACCCTGCCCAGATGTAGCTCAACGCAGCTCAGTATCCAAGTAGGTTCCCAAGTTAGGGGAACAGGGACTGTCTCCTACCATGAACTCAATGACTAGCTCTTTGATCTCCAACTCCCCCGAGGGAGGGGCAGCCTTGCCAGGCTACAGAGGAGGACTTGGTAGCCAGTCCTGAAGAGAATTAATAAGCTAGGGTCAGATGGAAGGTGAGGAGAACCTCCCCGTCAGTGGATTTTAGAGCAGGATAGGAAGGAGATGAGTGAGGGATGGTGGGATTGGGAGGGAATGAAGGAGGGGGTTACACCTGGGATATAAAGTAAGAAAAGTTTAATTAATATAAAAATAAAAATTTAATTAATAAAAAGCAACAAATCAAGTAATCCAGTTAAAAAAAGGAGTACGGAGCTAAACAGAATTCTCTGTCGAGGAATATAGAGTATCAGAGAAACACTGAAAGAAATGCTCAAAGTCCTTAGCCATTAGGGACATGACCCGGAGATTTCACCTTACACCCATCAGAATGGCTAATATCAAAAACTCAATTGACAGCACATGCTGGAGGGATTGTGGAGAAATGGGAAACCTCCTCTATTACTGGTGGGAATGTAAACTTGTACAACCACTTTGGAAATCAATCTGGTGCTTTCTCAGACAACTAGGAATAGTGTTTCCTCAAGATCCAGCTATACCACTCCTAGGCATATACCTAAAAATGCTCAAGTGCACAAGGACACTTGTTCAACTCTGTTCGTAGCAGTTTTATTTGTAATAGCCAGAACTTGGAAACAACTCAGATATCCCTCAATGGAGGAATGGAAACAGAAATTTTGGTACATTTACACATGGTTTACTACTCAGCGATTAAACACAAGGAAATAATGAAATTTGCAGGCAAATGGTGGGAACTAGAAAAGATCATCCTGAGTGATAGGAAGAAAGACACACATGGTATATATTCACTTATATAGACCTGTAAGATAGGATAAACATACTAAAATCTGTACACCTAAAGAAGTTTAAAAAAGAAAGAGGACCCTGGGTAAGATGTTCAATTCTCACTTAAAAACACAAATGGGATGGGCATTGGAGTAGGAGAAAACAAGAAACAGGAGAGGAGCTTACCCTAGAGGGCCTCTGAAAGACTCTAACTAGTGGTGCATTAAAGCAGATGCTGAGACTCATAACCCAACCTTGGGCAGAGTGCAGGGAACTATATGAAAGAAGGGAGAATTAGTAAGATCTGGAGAGGACAGAACCTGTACAAGGACCAAATACATCTGGCTACAGGGGTCTCTTCTGAGACTGATTCTCCAACCAAGTACCATGTGTGGATACAACCAAGAACTCCTGCTCAGACATAGCCCATGGCAGATCATTATCCAAGCGATCTAGTAAGGGACTGTCTCTGCAATGAACTCAAAGGCTGGTTCTTTGACCTCCCCCAACCCAATGGAAGAGCAGCTTTGCTAGGCCACAGAGGAGGACATTGCAGCCAATCCTGATGAAACCTGATAAGCTAGGGTCAGATGGAAGGGGAGGAGGACTGCCCCTATGAGTTGACTTAGACAGGGGCAGGGAGCAGATGAATGAAGGAGGGTGGGATTGGAAAGGAATGAGGGAGGGGGCTACAGCTGGGATACAAAGTAAATAAACTGTAATGTATATAAAAAATAAAAATTTATAAAAATATTATACAAGAAACTGAGTCATTAAATGGTTCATTTAATTAAAAAATTTCCATAATTAATGTCATCACAGAATCACCACTTTTCAGCTTTTTAAAGAAGTCTTAATTATTTGTTGATTCATACAAATCGTTCATTTAATTGCAACTTTCCATATTTATTTTAGTTACAAACCCTTCCAACTATTGTCTGAAATGACTGAAAGAAAATCTTATTATCCATGCTGACCAAGTGCTTCTGGCCTTATTCACAACAAATTCCCTTTGCTTGACGATAAGTTAAAACCTACAAAAATATTTGTAGAGCCTCCGTACATATTTTTTCTAAAGACAACACTGGTAAGTATTCTAAAATTTATATCATTAATATGCAACAACATTAAGGATATTTTTGTTGGAATCCTTGCAAATGGAGTTTTGGACAATTTTGAGCCAGCATGTGGTATCTGCGAATTAACCTAGATCCTCTGCAAGAACAAATGTGCAAAGATGCTGAGCAGTCTCTCCACACCCTGTCTTCTTGTCTTATTTTTACCTTAAGCATAATGGAAAATAGCGACTCCATCTCTATGCCATGATTATTTAGAACTGTAAAGGGTTAGAATTTCCATATCATTATTAAAAGTATTATTTTGCAATTTAGTAACTTTGTATACCTGTTGTAGTCCCCTCTCTCATCTCCTCCTGGTCCCACCCTCCCTCCCTCTTTCTTTTCTGTCTCTCTCCCCTAATCTACTGATAAAGGAATTTCTCCGCCCCTACTGTCTGATCCTAGCCTATCAGGTCCCATCAGGACTATCTGGATCCTCTTCCTCTGAGGGCTTGCTAGGCTGCCCTACCATGGCGAAGTGATCAAGGAGAAGGGAACAAAGTTTATGTTAGAGACTGTCTCTTCTCTGTTTACTAGGGAATCCACATAAAGACTGTGCTGTCTATGTGCTACATCTGAGCAGTGGATGTAGGTCCTTTCTATGGATGTTCTTTGGTTGATGCATCAGTCTCTGCTGTCTCCACTGGGGCCCAGCTTGTTTTTGTTTGTTTGTTTGGCTTTGTTGGTGTCCTTGTTTATGCTTTTTCTTCCCATAAGACTCTCTGTGCTCTGTCCAAAGTTTGGCTGTGAGTCTCTGCATTTGCTTCCATCCCCTGTTAGGTGTAATCTTTTTTTTAAATTAATTTATTTATTTTTATATCAATCACAGGTTAGGTACTTTGCATCCCAGGCATAGCCTCCTCCCTCATTCCCTCCCACCTTCCCACTCCCTCCCTCAACTCCTTCCTCCCTGCCCCCTCCAAGTCCACCAGCAGGGGAGGACCTCCTCCCCTTCCATCCAAACCCAGGTCATCCTGTCTCCTCAGGGCTGGCTGCAATGCCGTCCCCTGGGATCTAGCCAGTCTGTCACTCCCCGGCTTGTATGGGGGAGGGTCAAAGAGTAGGCCATTAAGATCATGACTGAAACAGTCCCTGTTTCCCTCACTAGGGTCTTCAGTCCTACACCGAGCTATCATGGGCCCCATCTGAGCGGTGGTTCCAGGCCATATCCACACATGGTCCTTGATTGTAGAAACCGTCTCATACAAGACCCCTATGCCCTTCTCAGTTTGGTCTTTGTGGAGCTCTTGTTCTCCCCAAGTCTCACCAACCTCCCCCAGATCTATCATTACTTCTCGCCCTCTGCCAAAGTCTTGATCGTGAGTCTTAATATCTGCTCTGATACATCTCTACATTGACCCCCCCACCCCGGAGGTCCTCCTTTGCATTCTCCTGTCCTGTTGTTCACCCTGCAATCACGGATGCTGGCGTTTTAGGTCCCAGAGTTCAGTCTCCTGGTTGCTGCGTTGTTTCTGCTGTCCTACTCCTCAGACACAGTGTCCTCTAGTGGCAGCCATCTTGGATCTGCTCCAGGTGTAATCTTTTAGAGGACATTTGTGGTAGACTCCCATCCTATTCCCTCTCTTCTACTGCTTTTGGTGTCTATCTTGTTTTCCCTTCTGAATGAGAATTAAGCATTTCTCTACATTTCTCCTTGTTGTTTACCTCCTTTAGATCTGTAGATTTTAATATGTTTACTTTTAACGTTCTAGGTAGTCCACCTTTTAAAATCTTGTGATTGATGTCAGCAGTTATGACCCCCTGAATTACAGCAAGGAATCAGTTTGTCATTTCAATAGCCATAGACATAATATAAGTATGGTGCTGTTCCCTAAACTCTGGATTCCATATGACATACAAACAGACAGAATCTACACTGGAAACAGAAGACTGAATTGTAAGCCAGAACTAGTTTCCTTAAAACAAAAAAATTGAAATTATCCGCAGTGGACTTTGAGCAAATGTTTTTCTCTTTTCCATCTATGTATCTTCATCTATCTACAATCTATTATCTACATATCTATTAACTAATCAATCTATCATTTATTTGTCATCTAGCAATATATTATCTATATATCTATAATCATATATTAATTCTCTCAATGTAGGTATATAAATATTGATTGCAAATTTGAAAACAAATGTAATATATGTCTTTCTGACTCAGGTTTTTACAAAATGACCACTAGTTTCATTAACTTCTTGTATTGATTATAGCTTTAAAAATGACGTTTATACCACATTTATTTACCAATCTGTGTAGAGTGTTTCTATAACCTGAGAGAGGAGTCTCAGAAACAAATCAAAATATTGCCATTACACTGGGTCCCTCATGAGTATTTGAAGCTAATGCTCTATACCTGAATGCACCATGTATTTCATAGAACTTTTATGGAAAATAAAGAAAGATATACTGAATATTACTATAACTTTGCCTTCCACTTATTTTTATTTTTTTAATCCATTACAATTTATTCAATTTGTATCTGGCTGTAGTTCCCTCCCTCATCACCTCCCAATCTCACCCTCCCTCCCCCTTCTTTTCCCATGTCTCTTCCCCAGTCCACTAAGAGGCAGGTCTTCCTCCCCTTCCATGTGATCCTAGCCTATTAGATCTCATAAGGTCTGTCTGCATTGTCTTACTCTGTGTCCTAGTAAGGCTGTTCCTTCTACCTCAGGGAGAGGTGATCAAAGAGCCAGCCACTGAGTTCATGTCAGAAATACCTCCTGTTCACCATACTAGGAAGCCCTTTTGGAAAGTGAGTTGCAATGGGCTACATCTGTGCAGGGGTTCGAGATTATCTCCATTAATGGTTCTTGGTTAAAGTATCTGTCTCAGAAAAGACCCCTCAGCCCCAATATTTTGGTTCTGTTGCTCTCCTTGTGGAACTCCAGTCCCTCCTCTCCCCCAGGACTTTCTATCTCACCAGTTTTCTTTTTTACAGTTTATTAACTTTGTATCCCAGCTGTATCCTATTCCCTCATTCCCTCCCAATCCCACCCTCCCTCCCTCATCTCCTCCCTGCCCCTTTCCAAGTCCACTGATAGGAGAGGACCTCCTCCCCTTTCATCTGACCTTGGTTTATCAGGTCTTTTCAGGACTGGTTGCAAAGTACTCCTCTGTGGCCTAGCAGGGCTGCTCATCCCTTGGGTGGCAGAGGTCAAAGAGTCATCCATTGAGTTCATGTCAAAAATAGTCCCTGTTCCCCTAACTAGGGTACCCACTTGCATACTGAGCTACCATGGGCTACATCTGAGCAAAGATTCTAGATTATATCCATATACTCACCATTCTTTCATAAGATTCCCTTAACTCTGCCCAAAGTTTTGTTATAAATCTCAGCATCTGCTTTGCTACACTACTGGGTAGAGTCTTTCTGAGGGCCTCTATCATGGGCTCCTGTCTTGTTCCTTGTTTTTGCCATCTCCTAATGTCTATTACATTTGCCTTTCTGATTGAGGATTGAGCATTTTACCCAGGGTCCTCTTTCTTGCTTGGCTTTTTTAGGTGTCTAGATTTTAATATGATTATCCTATAATATATGTCTAATATCCTTTTATAAGTGAGTATATACTATATGTGTCTTTCTTCTTCTGAGATACCTCACTGAGAATGATCTACTTTATTTCCCACCATTAGCAGGCAAAAATTTCTTCCACTTATTTTTTAATTGTCTTATTGACCATATACCATCTTAACAAATAATGAAATTAATACCTTTGCATTGGCAGGTATGTTAAACCTATAGCGGAGCATGCTCTAATTCATTTTGTATTCCTAAGTTTTCTGTAGAGGAATTTTAATTTAGAATATGGCTGTTCTGGCAAGCAATGACATCCAAAGACATTTTAGGTCTGTGTGATTTGGCGGGAATACAAACACTCCTTTTTCCCAGGAGACAGAAGCAAATAGATCTATGTTCAAGGTCAGCCTGGTATAGATCAAGTTTCAAGTAAAGAAAAGCTATGTCCATATATGGTGGCACATGCCTTTAATCACCAAAAATGAAGATAAAGATGTTTCATAGAAGGAAGCATCCCTGTCTAATTGAATGGTGAAAAAAGTGATGCATCAGAGAAAATTTGAAAGAGTAGGATATGCCCAAGGAGAGAGGAAAGGGAAGCCACTTAATGGGCAAGAGAGAGAGAGAGAGAGAGAGAGAGAGAGAGAGAGAGAAAACAGTTATACTATGACAGATATATAGAGACAGTTTGAAGAGAGGACAAGCTAGACAGAATGAGCCAGGGAATGAGAATGAACCAGAATAATAAAAAGATTGCTGAAGTTGGATTGAGGCCAAGTAGAGCAATTCAGGGACCAAGAAAGAAGTCAAATTGAATAAAAAAGCTGGGAGAAATATTTGAGCCAAACAGTTGAGTTGAACCAGCCAGCTCAAAGCTCTGTATGTAAAAGAAAGAGTGAGTTTATTAAGCAGTAAGACTCAGAGTTTGAAAACTTTCTAGGCCTAAGTAAGATTGTAAAGAGGCTAGAAAGCATCCAGGATTAGGCCTATGTTAGCAGACAGAGGCAGTAAGCCACCAACACAATAACTGAAGCAGGCAAAAAGAAGTCCATTTTAGGAGAGATCCAAGATGGCTGCCACGAGAGAACACTGTGTCTGAGGAGTAGGAGAGCAGAAACAACGCAGCGACCAGGAGACTGCACTCTGGGACCTAAAACGCCAGCATTGTGAGTGCCAGGTGAGCGGAACTCCTACAGTGAGAAAATCAAGTGGGAAAACCCTAGGGACACCCAGTTATTACCTGGAAAAATTTCCTGGTGACCAGCAGAACACAGCTCTGATCTGAACGAGCAGCCGCGCTGGGTGCCCGCACCCTCCATTATAGGCTGGATCACACAGTCTCGCGGGCAGTCTCAGGAGGAACCAGGTGCTGTTTTCAGTGAACTGCACCCTGCGAGCTCACACTGCACCCGGTTTCTGCTTCAACCCGCGGGTGTGCTGCAGGCTCAGACCAATCATCAGAATCACCCCACAATGAGTGGTTTGGGGGACCATTTTGACCAGTCCACACACTGCGGGGGCGCACGCAGAACGCTTCCACCAGCAAAAACTCAGTGAGTGTGTGAGTCCGCCAGCGGA
>JAQQSO010002133.1:0-14653 GCA_028658305.1 Pachyuromys duprasi | reverse complement strand
ATATTAGAAGGTGGAAAGACCTTCCGTGCTCATGGATTGGTAGGATTAACATAGTGAAATGACCATATTGACAAAAGCAATCTACAGATTCAATGCAATCCCCATCAAAATACCTTCACAATTCTTCGCAGACCTTGAAAGAAAAATACTCAACTTCATATGGATAAACAAATCATTTTTGAGGTTATAGTACAATTACAATATTTTTCCTTCCTGATCCTTCTAAACCATTCCATATACTCTTTCCCCTTATTATTCAAACTCATGGTTCCTCTTCATAATTGTTATTGTATTCATAATTGTATATGCACAGACTTATATATTCCTAAATATAACCTGTTCAGTCTGTATATATGCATTTTATTTTCAGGAATGACCATTGGATCACTGATTGGTATGCTCTTCCCTGAGAAAGAACACCTTCCTTCTTTCTCCTAACACTTCCACAGCTCTGCTCCATGGCTGGATTCTAGTCTCAACGTCTGTCCGGATTTGCTGCTGGCTGGAGCCTCGCAGAAGACAGTCAAGTTAAGGCCCTGTTAACAAGCATAGCAGAACATTAGCAATAGTGTCAGGGAATGGCTCGTTATTGTAGGATGGGTCTCCAGTTGGGCCAATCACTGGTTGGGCATTTGTTCGATCCTCTTTATCCCTTCATTTCTTGTATGCAAGGTTATTTTTGGATCAAAAGTTTTGTGGGTGGGTTGTTCTCCTTGCTCCACTAGCCCTGACTGACTAGGAAGTGGTCACTTGAGTGTCCATGCCCCACCCCACCTACCCGTGCTAGGAATCTCAGCTAGAATCACACCCATATCTTCCCAGGAGCCTACCCTGCTGCAAGCCTCCAGCTTGATGAAGAGATGTCCCCCCTCTCAGTTTCCCTTCTTGTTCCTAACTCTCTCATTTCCCACCCTCCATTCTCCCCATATCTGATCCCCTTCCTTGTCTCCCTCTCCATTCCATGTCTTGGCCTATTTCCTCTTTTCATCCACTTTTGCTGTTTATTCTATGTCCACTTCTGGGTGACGTTACAGTACCCTCCCTTGGAGCCTATTTGTTACTTAGCTTCTTTGGGTCTGTAGATTGCAATATGGTCAATCTGATTATAGGTCTAACACCTACTTATAAGTGAGTAAGTACCATGTACATCCTTCTGGTTCTGGGTTACCTCACTCAGGATGGTCTTTTCTAGATCTATCCATTTGCCTGAAGATTTCATGATTTCTTTTTTTTTTAATAGCTGAGTAATATTCCATCATGTAAATATGCCACAATTTCTGTGTTCATTCTGAATCCAGGAACATTTCAAAAATATCATCCGCTATGATCAAGTAGGTTTCATCCCAGGAATTCAGGGATAGTTTAATATATGAAAATCTATCAAAGTATTCCACAATATAAAAAAACTGAAAAAAAATGATCATCTCATTAGATGTAAAAAGGCCTTTGACAAAATACAGCACCCCTTCATGTTTAAAGTCGTGGAAAGATCAGGGATACAGGGCACGTACCTAAACACAATAAAGGCAATAACAGAAAACCAATAGCCAATATCAAGTTAAATGGAGAGAAACTTAAAGTGTTCCCAGTAAAATCCGGGATAAGTCAAGGCTGCCAACTCATACCTTCTCTTTAATATAGTGTTTAAAGGTCTAGCTAGAGCAATAAGACAAGTAAAGGAGATCAAGTGATACAAATTGAATGAGAAGAAGTCAGTATCCGTGTAAACAGAATATATGATAATATACATAAGTTACACACCCAAGAACTTACCAAAGAACTCTTACAGCTGATAAACACCTTCAGCAAAGTGTGTGGATACAAAATTAACTGAAAATGTCAGTAGCCTTCTTTATATAAGTGACAAACAAGCTGAGAAATTAGGGAAACAACACCCTTCACAATAGCAACAAATAACATAAAATATCTTGGTGTAACTCTAACCAAACAAGTAAAAGACCTGTTTGACAAGGACTTCAAGTCTTTGAAGAAAGAGCTTGAAGATTTTAGAAGATGGAAAGATCTCCCATGCTAGTGGATGGTAGGATTACCATAGTAAAAATGATGGCTTTCTTATACCATCCAGGACCACCCACCCAAAAGTGCCAACATCTCCTATGGGATAAGCCCACCCACACACACATCAATCAAGAAAATGCACCACAGGTTTACCCATAATGCAATCTTACAGAGGCATTTTTGCAGTTGAGCTTCCCTCTCCTCAAATAACTCTAGCCATGACAGTCTGTCTAGCCAGGGCACATGTTCTGGATCATATTTACCAATTTTGAGCAAAACCATGTTTGCTTATCTTTAATTCATTCTTGTTTTACCTGTAGTTCCTTTTCTCTAGACACAGGTTGAGCATGTGCACAAATTTGCTCATGTATGTATGTACACACACAAAGAATTTCATTGTTTAATAGGTTTACAGTTGTTGCAAGATCCAGGCTACTAATATTACAATCACCTAATATTAATCACATTCTTTTTCAAACTCACAAAATATTGGCCACATTTTGTGGCAGTTTTGATTCCATGATGCCTCTATCTTCTGGAAACCAACTAATTAATGAGTACAATAGTTATGCTTATTTTACATCTTTGAAGTAATCTTACACATGTTCAGGCTTAAGAATTTAGTCAGAATTAAAATGCCTACAGAGTAATATTAAAGCTGGTGAGACCTTTCTTTTAGGTCATTTAATATCTGATTTTTTTGAAGGAAGAGCATTTCTGGTCCACAGCAGGAATCTTCATACAAAGTTTCAACAAATTGTCAGCACTTCCCATGGAGAAAGATGTCAGTATTGTATCCTGGATAGAGATGTGGAGAATGAGTGAGACATTTACTTTTAAGTTTCAAAATATCATGAAGGTACATTCATACTACACACACACGGTTTACTTATTCATGTGCTTGAATATTTTTATAACTTTCCTTGAATCTCTAACTCTAAAATTCACTGCTTTCTACATTGTGACTTTTGATATTTTAACAATCAATGCTGCTGACACAATAAAATTGTTTTAACTACCAACTATACTTCCATTTTAACAAGATACACTTGTATTATGGAAGATTTCTTCTCTTGTAAAAGTGTATGCTATGCACAAAACAAACCACATTACTCATAGTTAGTCTATTTATCCATTTGGAATAAGCTCATGTAGAAGAATTTTTCCAACAAATAAAGAAGAGCCACAGCTTTTGGTCTGAGCTAAGAAATCTGCTATACTTTGGATAAATCTGACTGTGTTTAAATGGTCTCAGTGCTTTGTGAAAGTTAAACTTGGCTGATCATTTGTTTTCTAGGGTGATTGCTAAGGGCAAAACAGAATGTCAGAGCTGTAGTATGACTGGCAAGCTTTTCATGTTTGCTTCTCTGTGTAAATGAGCAGCCAGTGAAACTTCTGTGCTGATGATCACATTCCAAGCAGCCCATTGCTCAATGCCATGTCTGTCAGGCTAACAATCCTATTGATCATCAATCTACCCTGCACTATTTAAGTTCACTTCAAGTATCTTACCTCAGAATTTCCCCTTTTTAATCTCTTTTTTAAAGTCTCTTTTAAAAACTTGTATGCCTTGGTTGGAGAAACAGTCTCAGAAAAGACCCCTGTGCCCAGATATATTTGGTGCTTATACATGGATACAACGTAAAACCCCTGCTCGCATGTAGCTCATGGCAGCTCAGCATCCAAGTGGGTTACTTAGTAAGAGGAACAGGGACTGTTTCTGACATGAACTCAATGGCTGGCTGTTTGACAGCCCCACCCAACCCCTGCTACTACTGAAGGAGGAGAAGCCTTGCTAGGCCACAGAGGAGAACATTGCAGCCAGTCCTGAAGAGACCTGATAACCTAGGGTCAGATGGAAGGAGAGGAGGACCTCCCCTATCAGTGGACTTGGAGAGGGGCAGGGAAGAGATGAGGGAGGAATGATGGCATTGGAGGGAATGAGAGAGGTGGCTACAGTTGGGATACAGAAATAATAAACTGTAATATAAAAAATAAAAACTTGTATTCAGTTTATTTGGATCATATTCTTTCCCCTCCCACAGTCCCTCTCAGATGCTCTTCTGATCTCTACCACTTCATATTTTTTCTGTCTCTTGAAAAAATAAAACAGGAAAATAAGAAAGAGAGAGAGAGAAAGAAAGAGAGAAAGATAGATATATAGTCTGTTTTGTATTGATCTCTTGAATATGAGTTCTGCTCTGGGATATGTTTGATAAACTCATTATTACACCATTGAAGAAAACAGATTTTCCCCATCCAAGCAGCTTTCAATTTTTTTCTAGTCCTTATATTTTATTTATTTATTTATTTATTTATTTACATATTTTTAATTTAACTTATTTTTTAATTTGTTAAAATTTATTCACTTTTTATCCTACCTGTAGACCCCTCTCTCATCCTCTCCCAATCCCACCAGCCTTCCCTTTGCAGCTACCAATTGTAAACAGATTGTTGGTTAGGGGTATGACTTTGTGTCCAATTCCCCTTTATCATAATGGGGTTTTTTTTTCTAGCTTGGAGTTGTAAAGATCGTGTATGTATTGTCATAGCATCTGTGATTTTAAATATGTGTCAGTCCTGTTTTGTCTGGAAAACAGTCTCCATAGAATAATCTTGACTGATGTAACCCAGACCCAGAAAGACAAACTTGAAAAATTTCCTTTGTAGGTAGGTGTTAGTTTTTATGTTTTAGATATATGTATTTTATTTGGAATATCCACAGGGCTTAGGTAAACAGTAAAGGACCAAAAAGAGGAGGGAGATCTCCCAATGTATGGGAAATAAAATATAATATTATAAAAGAATAATGGAAAAATTAGATAAGAGGATTATATGGGCAGAAAAGTATGAAGGCAGCAAAGAGATAGGATATGAGGAAGGATAACAAATACTAAATGCCTTTGCAAAGTCATATTGAAGCCTAATATTATAGCAGCTTCTGTGCTTGTTCTTGTTTATTTATTTATTTATAAATAGAGTTACTATGAAATGGGGAAAACAATGCCCTAACTAGACATCATATGCTACCAAATAAAACCCCCAGTGCCAGGAATAGATTACCTTTTTGACTTCTTGGCCAAATGGGTTTATAGACACTCCTCACTAAACACTATAGGTTATTGACAATGTTGTTAGTTACCCTACCCTACCCTATCAAACATTTATTTCATAGAACATCAAGAAATCAAACTGGTGCCTAATTAAAAGCATCATCTGTACTAACTAGCATATATAGTGCTGGAAGACACTATGCATGTTCTGAAGGAGGAAATTAATCATCAGTATCAACAAGATACGAATCATGTGAGCTACAATAGTTACTTGTCTGGTATAATAGTGACACAAATGTTATAGGAGTAAGCAACCACTTCATTATTGACACTAAGGTGTGTTACATGGAATAGAACCCATATTTGATACTGCCAATGATGCCATGAACCTGATATTAAGTAATCATGAGACCTGGCTGGGGGAAAAAACCTATTACTAGTATTCTAATAGAAGAATGTTGCAATAAAATAACTACTAATGATATACTGCTATACCTATAGATGACGGCATCACTCAACCCTCATCAGAGACACCTTTTAATGTAATAAAATGGTAATTAACATAGAGTGAGAGAGACGTTGGAGCATTAATTCTTAAATATATGTCTAATCAAACACATCCTCTCAAGCCTAAGAAATCTGCATTTAAGAGGATACAAAAAGATTGTAAGAGCCAGAACTAGTGTGTGTCTCTATGAAATCAGCCTTTATTCTGTTATATTAAAGTAAAAATGCTGGAGGAATAACTTTATAAATAAAATGCCTGCTAAGCAAAAGTGAGGACTGGAATTATGATCCCAGGAAGATATATAAAATTCAGGAGGGTATAGCAACACACCTACAAACCCAGAACTTCAGAAACACAGGAAGGCAGGCACAGAAACTTCAGGCACAGGAAGGCAAGCTGACTAATTTGATTAGCGGAATTAGTCAGATCCAGGTTCATTAATAGATCCTACCTCAATGTATAACAATATGGAGAGCAATAGAGGAAAAACCCCAGCATCAACTTTGGAGTGTCTATACACATGATGAGCCCATGCAAATGTGAACACATACACACACACCATATACAAAAGGCTAATCAAAATCTATAATTTTGTAATTTATTTTGAAATAATTCATACTTAAATGTAAGTAGCCTGAATGCTTAATCAGGTTAATATTTTAACATAATTGTCTAGTTGCTTTCTCAATCCCTTACTACATCTCTCCAGAGACATATATAACTTCAAAGAATATGTGAAGATGTGTCCCTTTCAGAATATGTAGGCAAGGTACAGATGGGATAGATATTTTGTATTCCCTAAATGCTTCAAATACTCCAGTATGTATGTCCTCAAAACTGGAACATTTTTTATATTCACCAGATAACCTTCAAACTGGGTATCCATCAACACACACACACACAAAAATCACTGCCATCCACTCTTTAGGATCTATTCTAGATCAATAGACTAGTATAACAGAGGTAGATCAAAGAGGGGTACAATAATTTTGCTATTACTTTCACTCAAACCGACATCTACTTCTTTTGACCTGGAATTTGGACTCACACTATGATTTTCACCAATGGAAGAGATGGGGCTATGAACATTTGGGAAAGAAAACCTGATTGTCTATAACCATTCCATTGAACATGTCTTATAGTAGCACTCTTTCAATCAACTCTACTGAGCATTGCCTTCTAACAAGGGCAGGTAAGCATATAGAAAATATTAGAAACCTAGGATTCTATTTGGTTTGGGCTATGCTTACCACTCCTGGACAATTCCCAACTGAATCAAACTTCTCTAGTTGCTGTCAAATTTTAATTCCATACTTCTAACATTTATCAGTTGGCTCTCTACTCTGAGAGCTCTCTTGTCCACTGCTTTTACAGTTACTCATATTCATGTATGATTACTGAAGGTGTGGTAATCAATTGCTATAATTATTGTTATACTGGGGTTGCCTTCATTTGGCTGGTATAAATCTTTTCAAACTGAATCTATTGTCTCCTTCTATAGTCTCTTATTTTCAACAATGATTTTTAAAAAGGTATTTAAGACACACATCGGAGGTTCCCTGTCCTGTATTATAAAATCACTTATTTTTTTTACTTCAATGATGTGGATCTATAAGCCTTTTATGTTAACATTGGGGGTTAAATTTGTGGCACTCTTTTGGAAGATTCTGGAGCCTTTATTAGAGCAGTGTAGCTGACAGCAACAGATCATTAGAGATGGGCTGTGGAGCTATATTTGCAGTGCCTTCTGTGCTATGGTAGACAGAATCTCTGAAAGAATATGCCATACTAAACCATCCCAATGTCTTTGTCCAGTAATTTTTTAACATTCCTAACAAAATGAATGAACATATCCTTCAGTTGTTTTCAGTTTTATGTCATGAAATACCTTCCTACTTACCATTTTCTTCTATGATAGCAATAAAATAGTATAAGGTAATACATATGTGAATGATTCTGATGGCATTTCAAAAGCAACTTTACGAACATAGTTGAGCAAATGTCCTTGTTCTGTACTTGAGCATCTTTTGGATATATGCCTAAGAGTGGTATAACTGGGTCATGAGGAATCACTATTCCTAATTGTCTAAGATAGCGCCAAATTGATTTCCAGAGTGGTTGTACAAGTTTGCATTCCCACCAGCACTATGTTCGTAGCTGCTTTATTTGTAATAGCCAGAACCTGGAAACAACCCAGATGTCCCCCAGTTGAGGAATGGATACAGAAATGATGGTACTTTTATACAATGGAATACTACTCAGCAATTATAAAGGAGGAAATCATGAAATTCGCAGGCAAATGGTGGGACCTGGAAACGATCATCCTAAGTGAGGTATCCCAAAAGCAGAAAGAAACATATGGTATATACTTACAAAGGATTCCTGTCCTATAGGATAGGAAGGTCATGCTAAAATCTACACACCTAGGGAAGATACACAAGCAGGAGTACCCAGATTGGTATGATCAATGCTCATTTAAATGAACAAATGGGACGGACATTGAATGGAGGAGAAAACAAGCAACAGGAAAGGAACACACCAAAGAGTGTCTCTGAAAGAGTCAAAGCAGATATTAAGCCTCACAACCAAGCCTTCGGCAGAGGGCTGGAAATAATAATAAAAATAGGGGAAGTTAATAAGACTTGTGGAGAACAAGAGCTCCACAAAGACCAAACTGAGCAGGGCACAGGGGTCTTCTATGGGACAGTTTCTCCAACCAAGGACCATGTATGGATATGTCCTAGAACCCCCACTCAGAAGTGGCCCATAATAACTAGGTATCCAACTGAAGACCCTAGTAAGGGGTACAGGGACTGTTTCAGACATGAACTCGATGGCTGGCTCTTTGACTCTCCCCCATACATGCCAGTGAGTAACAGCCTGGCTAGATCCCAGGGGAGGACATTGTAGCCAGCTCTGAGGAGACAAGATGAACTGGGGTCAGAAGGAAGGGGAGGAGATCCACCCCTGTAGGTGGACTTGGAGGGGGCAGGGAGGAGATGAGGGAGGGATGGGGAGAGTGGGAGGGAAAGAGGAAGGGGGCTATGCCTGGGATGCAAAGTACCTAACCTGTGCTTGATATAAAAATAAAAACAAAAACAAAAAGAAAAAAAAAACCAACTTTACTTAAAAGGGTCAGTATAACTCATTGTTTAGCATATTCAAAGTCCTAGGATAAATTCCTCCAATAAATAAATAAATAATAAAGTAACAAACTGAGAAACTATAAATCATGTATTACATATGTATCATCAACTAGTAATTACAAAATAACAGAAAATTTTCAGACTCTTAATACTTCAGGTCTTATATCCTAAGAGAGAAAGGAAACACAGCAAAGGCTTTACAAAAAAAGAATATATGACCAAGTTTTGGCCTGTTGGGGTTCGCAAAAAAAAGAACCTTTGGTATTAGACAAATAATCTGTGGGTTATTGTATAAAGACCAAAGCTAAACTGAAACAGTTTTTCAGAATTCTATGCTCACTGGGTTAAAATTACTAAGAAGCTAGAAGAAAGTCTTATTTGGGGCTTGTAACTGTTATTCACACAGATTTTGTTATTAATATACAATATCTTATCTCCTAAGAAACGTGTAGAAACTATTTCCATACATACTCCGTAAGGTGGAGCAATTGATTTCAAATGTCACAAGGCATTACATGCTCATAAAATGCTCATTAAATGCATTCACACCATAAAATACAAGTTATTCTCATGAGAGCATCCCCAGAGACACACATGAGAAACACTTCTCTAAAGTAATAAATATACTTACACCGTGTGTTCTCTCAAATGGCAAGGACCTTCAAGGAAGAAGAACATGAATTCAAACAGTCAAGCATGCATAGAAAACAGGCAGAAAATCTTAAAACAAAGGCTTATTATAAGATGTCGCTAAAGAATTTTCTGGGGAAAAATGTGTGCAGTAATTAGAGATGAAGTTTTTCATGCACTTGCCAATAGCAAACCAGGGAATTGGTTCTTTGGCAGCCATGTCTACTTCTTGATTGGGTCTACACTATGTTACTTTTGCTGCTCACTATAGTACGGTCCCCAAACTTTAATAGATTCAAACTTAAAAACAAAGTACCTTATATTCTCGACTTCACAAATCTAGAGTCAGTCTCACAAAATGTTATCAGGCTATGTTTTCTTTTACTTTTTATCTGTAGGCTTTCAGGGTACTCAGTGGTGGAGGGTTCCTTGGGTGGACATTTGGAAGGGTGTCCATCATTCTGCCTACAGCAGCCACAAAAAATTCCTAAAGCAAAAACAAGAAACAGGGCAGGAGCCTACCATAGAGGGCCTCTGAAAGACTACCTAGCAGTGTATCAAAACAGATGCTGGGACTCATATGCAAACCGTGGGCAGAGGACAAAGAATCATATGAAAGAAGGGGCAGTTAGTATGACCTGGAGAGGACAGGAGCTCCAAAAGGACCAAATATATCTGGGAACGGCAGTCTTTTCTGAGACTGATTCTTTAACCAAGGACCATGCATGGATACAACCTAGAACCCCTGCTCGGGCATGGCAGCACAGTATCCAAGTGGGTTGTCCTAGTAAGAGGAAGGATTGTCCTCCAAGGCAGTAATTAAGGTTAAGGAAATCTAAAGATGTAGTTATTGCTATCCTTAAAATACAAAGTGGGAATCTTCTGTTAAGACACATTTTCTCCTCACTTGTGTCACCAAATGACCCTGAGACATCATCATCTACAAGCCAGAAAGTTCTTGCCAAAATGTGAATTCAGAACCTTGATTTGATTTTGAACTTCTAGCTTCAAGAACAATGAGACAGTGAGTCTTGCTCACAAAATCAACTCAGTCTGTGTTCTTTGCCATAGTAACCTAAGAAGAGCATACAGGGAAAGCTGGAAGGAGGGGAGGTAAATGGCTAGAGGTCTAAGCCTAAAACTATATTCACATGGAAACCTTATCAATCTGAAATTTGACAAATGTATTCTCATGCTTAAGATACTTAGGCAAACCTGATGCTTGATAACTGAGTTGTATGAAAAAGGGCTTAGTAACAATAAAACTCACCTATAAAAATAAATAGGTGTTTTGTATGTAATATTTTAATCAGTCGTTTTTATTTGATAAACTTGATACTGAAATTAGGGTTTTTCCCTTATTTATTTGTTTTATTCATTTTACGTTTTTGTCATCCCTTCCATCTTCCCCTCCCAGTCTCACCCTCTTTTGCTCTCCTCCTCCCTCCTTTTTACCTCAGAAAATGGGGTTTTTCTTTCCCATCTACTCCAGATCAACCAGTTGCATCAGGACTGAACATGTCCTCTTCCCTTGTGACTGGTCAAGGCAGTCCTGCCAGGGGAAAGTGATCTAAAAGCTAGCAAGTGAGTCCTTGTCTGAGACAGTCATCACTTCCCTTACTAGAGTACCCACTTGAAGCCTAAGCTGTCCATCTGCTATAGTTTTATAGGGGGCTAGGTCCAATTCATGCATAGTTACTGGTTGATGTTTCAGTCTCAGCAAACTGCTTTGGGCTCTGGTTAATTAGGTCTGTTGATTTTCTTGTGGAGCTTCTGTCATCTCTATATCCTTTTCTCTTTCCTTCCACTTTTCCACAAGACTCCATATTCATTGACCATTGTTTGGCTGTGAATCTCAACCTGTTTTGAGTCACTGCTGAATAAAGCTTCTCAGAGAACACCTCTGACAGGATCCCATCTGAAATTTTAGCAGAGTATTGTACATAGTGTCAGGGGTTGGCACTCTTTAATAGGATGGGTCTTTGGTTGGGCCAGGCATTGGTTGAGCATTCCCTCAATCTCTACTGCATCTGCTCTTTCTTTATCTCTCCACACTTCATAGGCAGGGTAAATTTGGAGGCAAAGATTTTGTGGGTGAGTTGGTGTTCCCTGCCCTTTACTAGAAGACTAGTTTAGTTTCAGGATGTCCTCTTCTGTCTCTATGGTCTCTACTACTAGGAATCTTTGTTTGAATCCCCCTCATGTTCTCCCAGGAGTCTACCCTGAATTAGCTCTCTAACTTGTCATAGAGATTCCCTACTCTCAGTTTCTGTTATCTCTACAGGCCTTCTATCCTCTCGCCCTTGCTCTCCTCAGGTCTGATCTCCACCCTCTTAACTCTCCATGTCCCCTCTCCTACCTTGTTCCCTCTCTTCAGCCATTACCTCTGTTTATTTTATCTCCTCTTCTGAGTGATATTTGTGCATACTCACTTGGGTCCTCATTATTATCTTCTTTGGGTATGTGCCTCATGGTATGTTTATCCTGTACTATATAGCTAAAATCCTATTATAAGTGAATACATATCAAGTACATCTTTCTGGGTCTGGGTTACTTCACTCAGGATGATCTTTCCTAGTTCCAACCATTTGCCTGCAAATTTCATGATTTCTTTGTTTAATACTTGAGTAGTATTCCATTCCGTAAATGTGCCACAGTTTCTTTATCCATTCTTCAATTGAGGGGTATCCAGGTTATATCCAGATTCTGACTATTATGAATAAAGCTGCTGTGAACATAGTACCATTGAAGATCTAACCACTTAAGTACTGCTACAGCTGACTATAAGACACAGGAAATGTTAACATCATGGAAAACCAAAAAGTTGCTATATGTGTCATATTTTTTGTTCCCATCTTTTTGTTGCATATGGTCTCTGAGGACACCTAAAAGTCAAGGAAAATGAGAATGAGGCCAAGAACAGGCCAAACTGATAACGCCATGCTTTCTAATGTTGCAAGCTTGACACACACAATACTGAGTATTTGTGAGACACAGAAGCAGAAAATATTGATCTTATTTCCCTTGACATATAGATCGATGTACCATGAGGGCATTATCTCACAATTATCACAGTTTCCCAAATTTACCACATTGCTAACAACTAAACTTCATACTTAACAATGTTATTGTTGTTGGTTACCACATATATATGGCAAATATCTTCTGGCTAACTGAACTAATCAAATTAGTCAGATTAGGTCAACTATTTGCCAATGTGTATAATTTCCAAGTGGACTGTACATAGACAATGATTCCATCATTTACTTCTCCTCTTTTGGTTAATATTTTAACAAATTAAAAGATATTGAAATAGTAATGCACATTTCTGTAACCACCTCACTCTTACCACTTAGAAGCATTATTAAACATTTATATATATTATAATGAGGGTAGAAAGGCCCAAATCAAAATTCATTAATAAAAAGGATTGGTACATGTTTCAGACTGGCCTGCATACAGCGGGCACACACCGCTCAGCAACGCCTGCAACAACCCCAGACCGTGTGTGTGGGTCCACAGGCAAGTCTGAAAGGCCCCAGAATCCATTCTCCAGACAGGGCTGCATCTGGCAAGCACACTCCCCATGGAGGCACTAGGCCCCATCCCGGAACAGGACACACAGTATCAGGTCCAGACTGAGGTGCCCCCAAATACCATCTCATACCTTGCTGCACAGCCCCTGGCCCAGAAGGAGGTGCAAGTCTCCAGTCCACAGGAGAACACTTAGCAGCAAGCCCAGGTTGGAGCATGGAGCCTCCAGACCAGAGCAACGCCCCTAGCTGACATCTCAAACCCAGACAGTCAGCCTCTGGCACACAATGAGGAGCCAAGTCTCCAGACCAGAGGGATGACCAGCCTGTGGTGCTCACAGCTTCTAGCACAGAGCACAAAGCCAGCACACAGATCCCACAAAAGTGTTCAACTGAGGCAAAAAACACACCCTATAAAACCACTGGAACTCCCTGATCTTCTTGAAGAATACTCCTGACACAAGAGATTGACAGATCCAGTCTGAAGTTCAGCCTTACAGCACAAACAGCTCCTTGACTATATATAAACAAATGCCCAGAAGTCCACATAAGAACTCACCCAACAAAAATCAGGACACCATGGCCACACCAGAAACACCTAAAAGCAATGGAGATTTTAATTCAGCGGAGACACAGGAAAATTATGATAAAGCTAGGATTATGCAGATATTAGAGGAACAAAAAGAGGGACAAAGGAGGAAATGAACAAGGCCCTCAAACAAATTCAGAAGAATTTAACTGCCCACATACAAGAACAATTAAAGATATACAGAGAGGAAACAAACAAAAATAAATAGGAGCCACAGTCAATCAGATGAAGGAAACAATACAAAGCATGAAAACAGGATTAGAATCTATAAAGAAGACATAAATGGTGAAGAACCTGGAACTGGAGAACTTAGAGAATAGATCAGGAACCACAAAGGTAAGGATCACCAATAGAATACAAGAGATGGAAGAGAGAATCTAGGGAGCTGAAGATACGCTGGCTGAATTGGATTCCACACTCAAGGAAAAAATAAAATCAGAAAAGTCCCAAACACAAAGCATCTGAGAAATCAAGGATGCCATGAAAAGACAAAACATAAGAATAATTGGAATAGATGAAAAGGAAGACTCCAGGCTCCAAGGACCAGAAAATATTTTTAAGAAAATCATAGAAGAAAATTTTCCTAACTTAAAAAAAGATTTGTCCATAGACATACAAGAAGCCTACAGAACACCAAATAGACTAGACCAGAAAAGAAATACCTCTCCTCACATCATAGTCAAAACACTAAGCCTACAAAAAAAATATTAAAGGCAGCAAGGGAAAAGGGTCACATAACATATGAAGGGAGACCTACCAGAATCACACCAGTTTCTCATCAGAAACTATGAAAGCCAGAAGGATCTAGGCAGAAATCATGCAGTCTTTAAGGGAACACAGATGCCAACCAAGACTACTGTACCCAGCAAAGATTTCAATCAACATAGATGGAGAAAACAAAATTTTCCATGACAAAACAAAATTCATGCAATACCTACACAGCAACCCAGCCCTACAGAAGGTAATAGAAGGAAAACTTCAGTCCAACGGAAACAACTACACCAAAGAAAATATAGGATACAGGTAATTTCCCAATGACAAAAACAACAACAAAAAAAGCAATGAATCGCAGTAAGACCACCAACTCCACAATAAAAGGAAATAACAGTTATTGGTCACTATTATCTATCAACATCAATGGATTCAACTCTCCAATAAAAAGACACAGACTAACA
>JAQQSO010002132.1:0-14654 GCA_028658305.1 Pachyuromys duprasi | reverse complement strand
TAACAGCCAATCAGAGGCTGACACATCCTAAGCGGAGGATAGTTTTCTATATAAGGGCTGGGTTTCTGCCGCTCAGGGTCTCCGTCTCTACTCGTTGTAAGCTTATGCTCTCCCTCTCAAGATGCATTAAAGCTTTACTGCAGAAGGATCCTGTGTGTGCCGCGTCGTTCTTGCTGGCGAGACGGTAACGCGAGCAACAGATTTAGGACCTCTGTAAGTGTCTTCATTTCCTTATTTAGCTTCTGTCTAAATCATATGTCCTTTGGTGAGAGTGGAGTATTGATGTCTCCCGCTATTAAGGTATTGGGATTGATGTGTGATTTCAGCTTAATAATGTTACAAATACAGGTGGTCTTGTATTTGGGGCATAAATGTTCAAAATTGTGATGTCCTCCTGGTGGATTTTTCCTTTGTTCAGAATGAAGTGCCCCTCTTCATCTTTTTTGATTAATTTTGGTTGATAGTCTATTTTATTTGATATTAGGATAGCTACCCCAGCTTGTTTTCTGGGTCCATTTGCTTGAAAAAACACTTGCCAGCCTTTCATTCTGAGGTACTTCGTATCTTTGTTGCAGAGGTGTGTTTCTTGGATGCAGCAGAATGTTGGCTCCTGTTTCTGCAACCATTCTATTAGTCTGTGTCTTTATTGGAGAGTTGATTCTGTTGATGTTGACAGATGATAGTGACCAATTTAATTGTGGAGTTTGTGATGTTACTGGGTTTCAATGCTTGTTTGTTTTTTTAATTCCTTGTTGTGAAGTTATTTAGATCCTGTGTTTTCTTGGGTATAGTTGGTTTCATTGGATTGGCATAGGAGGAGAATAGGGAGGGAGGGAGGGTGGGATGGGGGAGAGGAGGGAGGGGGCCTCAGCCAGGATACAAAGTTAATAAATTGTAATAAATAATAATAATTAATAAAAATGTATCTTTCAAGGCATAAGCAGTTACAAATTTAGGACTTTGACTTTGTGATTCAGGCCCGTATCTACCCAGCTATGACTCCACGTTGCTTTTTGACTTGCCTAGATGGTTGAGGTTGCTTAAGCACACACTGTGGGTGCCCAGGAAATGCTGGCATAAGATATTTCATGAACAAGTCATTCATCATCTCATATTCTTGAAAGATAAGTAAAATGCTGTCATCTTCACCTGCTTATTCTTATTTGATAAATGCTAATTGATATCATCTGACTTTCATATGAAACATTAGGTGGGCTTGTTACATCCCTTTTTATTAATTTTGCTTGAGTGGTTCTGAATTTTTTTTCTAATTCTAATGAATAGCTTGAATATGACTGCCTTATGTTTACTTCACACCTCAGCACTTCTAGAAATAATATAAAGGAGTGCTGCCTCACATAAACAGGGAGATCAAAAGACTATCCAAGGTATTCAGCGCACACACACACAAAAAAAAAACTGTTAAAAGGAGAAAGAGTATAATAATCCAGAGTTCCATGATCCTTAGATATCATAATAGTCATAACAACCTCTTAGAAGGGTTATATGCATTCATCAGTGCTTTGTCCATCATCATCAGAGAGGCTTCATCAGGCAGCAGATGAGAGAAGTTACAGAGACCCCACAGCTAGGCATTATGCAGAGAGAAAGAGTCTAAATGGGAGGTATCCATCAAATCCCTCCCCTCAGAGCTCAGAGAATCCTGTAGAAGAGGAGGCAGAAAGATTGTAAGAACCAGATGGAGGATACCAAGAGAACAAGGCCCTCTGAACCAACTTATCAGGGTGCATGTGAACTCAAAGAGACTGAAGCACCAAGCATGGGGCCTACATAGGGTCACACTAGATCTTCTGTCTTTATGTTATAACTATTAGCTTAGTCTTTTTATGGGACCCCTGACTGTGAGAATGAGTGGGTTTCTGACTTTTTGCCTACTCTGGGACTCTTTTTCTCCTGTTGGGTTGCTGTGTCCAACTTAGAGATGATAGGTTTTTTTTCATTTTATTATATTTTATTTTATCATGTTTGGTTGTTATCTCTTAGAAGCCTGATCTTTTGTAATGAGAGACAGAAAGGGAGTGGATCCAGAGGGAAGAGGACATAGGGAGGGACTGGGAAGAGTGGAGGGAGGGGAAATTATAATCAGGCCATATATCATGAGAAGAGAATTTATTTTCAATAAAGGGGGAAATGTGAAAATAACAGAATTTTTTAAAAGAAAAGGCTTTACATTTTATGCAAGAAAACAAAGATTAATAAAAACTTTGAGATATGATATTAATTTTTATTTTTAGATGAATATGTAAATATATGTTAGACAAATCAGTCTTTTTGTACCTGTGTAGATTCCACCCTTCATGATTAATAGATTAACACATTTTAGGGAAGAAAAATTTCTTACTTATCAAATTTTTCATTATGTAGATCATCTAGCTTAAATTACTGACTGAATTTAACAATTTAAAAACATGTTTTGAGGAGTAAATAATTTTCATTCTCATAATAGTTATATTGAGACCTTATATTTTGGGTTTTTTTCTATTTAGCATTGAGTAAATTGAAAATATAGTAAGAATGGACAGTACAAAACTACTTTACTAGAATATTTGGATAAAGAAATTAACTCCAGCAAGACTACACTGATTTTCTGATGATCTGTGTTTAGCAACACTAGTCATGAAAGGAAAGGAGATTCCCTTTTGCCTGACATGTTTTGTTTTTGCTATAGTTTAAGCCTTGCCAGTTGCTCTGTTTCCTAAACAGTTTAAGAAGAAAACGAGCAAGTTTGTAACCAATAGACATAGTTTCTGAGAACCTATAGCCCTTCTTACAGAGAATCTAGAAATGCAGATGGCTGTAACTTTTAAAATTATACTTCTTTACATATTGTGTACATGTTTGGGTGTGTGTGGATCCATGCATACATTCTAGAGTACACATATGGCAGTCTGTAAACAATTTTCTTCGAGTTGATTCTCTCCTTTTACCATATGGGTCTTGGGATTTGAATGCATTACTTCAGGTGAGGCTTTAGGCAGGTGTACTTATCCATGGAGTCATTTTACTGGGTCTGAAATTCTTGACACCAGGTTCAAGTTGGAATAATCAAAGGCACCAAACTGACAATTTCCCTTTTCTTTAAGTATGCATCACTGTTCTGCAGGTGTGGTGGAATGCATCTTTCATTTCTACTTCCTCCAACAAGTCCATACCTACTCCAAGAAGGCCATAACTTCTAATAGTGCCACTCCCTATCAGCCAAATGTTCAAATACATGAATTAATGGATCAGACTTTTTCAAACCACCACAAGCTGTGTAGACTTTATCATCTCTTGAAATTATATTATCCTTGAAAATACAGAATGGAGAAAGGACTGTTAATGGAAACTTCAACCTTCTATCTATTCAGTTACTTTAAAAAATTATGAACATATCATCACTAGAATAAAATCCTACAGAGGAGGAAGGAAAAACTAAATCTGTAAACAAAAGGAAGCAACAGAGAACAGCTTATCATAGCTCTATTTTTCACAGCATCCTAAGCTCAGAATGTCTTTCTTCATCAGAGGATCTGCTTCTGCTCTTTTCCTTCTAGCTTTCCTTGTTGGCTCTAGTTTCACAAAGGAGATTGAGCCAATATGTTATGGATTATTCTCTCAATTGCGTTTTCAGATGAAAGCAGTCTTTTAGAAATATGCTGCTAGAGTTCTGCCACCCAGAACTTTTTGACTATTACTTTATGACTGATGGTAGGTTACACTGCAAGTCCTAGTGGATTTCAGTGGATATGTCAAAGGAAGTAAAGAATAGTAGAAGATTGAAATTTTCATTAACAGCCTTTTCTCTGTTCTGTTTTGACAACAATAATATAATTTCAAGAGATGACAAAGTCTACACAGCATGAGGTGGTTTGAATATGTCTGACTCCATAAATTCATGTATTCCTTTTCTCTGTTCTGTTTTGACAACGATAATATAATTTCAAGAGATGACAAAGTCTACACAGCATGAGGTAGTTTGAATATATCTGACTCCATAAATTCATGTATTTGAATGTTTGGCCCACAGGGAATGGCAGTATTGGAAAATATGGCCTCATTGGAGTAGTATGGACTTGTTGGAGGAAGTATGTCACTGTGGAGCAGGTTTTGAGGTCTTCTAGGGTCAGGCTACATCCAGAGACAGTCTCCTCCTTAATGCCTGTGGATCAAGATGTAGAACTCTCAGCCCCTTTTCAGCACCATGTCTGCCTGTATGCTGCATGCTTCCCACTATGATGATAATAGACCCACCCAACTGCTTAAACTGTAAGCCAGCCCCAATTAAATGTTTTCCTTTATAAGAGTGTCCTTGGTCATAGAATCTCTTCACAACAACAAAACCCTAACTAAGACACAACAGTAGTGGAGAGTCGGGCATGCAACAGGTCTCTGGGCTGGCGGTGAAATCATGAAATTTTCAGGTAAATGGTGGGAACTAGAAAAGATCATCCTGAGTGAGGTATCCCAGAAACAGAAAGACACACAGGGTATATACTCACTCATAAGTGGATATTACACATATAATATAGGATAAACATACTAAAATCTGTACACCTAAGGAAGCTAATCAGGAAGGAGGATTCTGGCTAAGATGCTCAATCCCCATTCAGAAAGGCAAAGAGGATGTACATCAGAAGAGGGAGAAAACAGGGAACAGGACAGGAGCCCACAGAGGGCCTCTGAAAGGCTGTACATTGCAGGGTATCAAGGCAGGTGCTGAGACTCATAGCCAAACTTTGGGCAGAGTACAGGGAATCTTATTAAAGAAGTGGGAGATAGTAAGACCAGGAGAGGAGAGGAGCTCCACAAGGACAGCAACAGATCCAAAAAGTCTGGGCACAGGGGTCTTTTCTGAGACTGATACTCCAGCCAAGGACCATTCATGGAGATGGCCTGGAACTCCTGCACAGAGGTAGCCTATAGCAGTTCAGTATCCAAGTGGGTTCCATAGTAATGGGGACAGGGACTGTCTCTGGTATGAACCAATTGGCATGCTCTTTGACCACCTCTCCCTGAAGGGGAGCAGCCTTACCAGGCAACAGAAGAAGACAATGCAGCCACTCCTGAGAGACTAGCATCAGAGGGAAGGGGAGGAGGACCTCCCTTATCAGTGGACTGGGAGAGGAACACGGGTGGAGAAGAGGGAGAGTTGGATGGGAGAGGATGAGGGAGGGAGGTACAGGGGGGATACAAAATAAATTAACTGTAATTAATAAAAATAATTAAATAAAAAAGACACAGCAGTATTTTATTCTGTCGATTGAACATGTGCTAGTTGCATGTAGAGAGGATTTTCTTGACCTATGGCAAACTCTGCCAGTCAATAGGTACAAGTTGATATTGAAGAAACCCATCCCCCAAATCAGACAAGTATGATAAGGACTGACTCAGCAATGTTAATACATCTTAGCTTTGGGAAGACTGGCCTTAGCCTTAGGGAAGATGGTATTTTCAAATGCACTTAGTTGTGGCATGCTCTAAAATCTAAAGTAGTTGCTGATGCCTTCCAAGTCCCAGTTCAAATGTCTCAGTTCAAACAAGGAAGCATTCTGCATTTTTCCTAGTATTTTTGAGAGTCTCTCATATCAACTTTAATCTAATTCCAAGAATGTGATGAACATCATGAAATCGTAGGTGACACAATATATTACGGCTGGAGTATGGAGTTGTATCCAGTGTTCTGGACACAACATGATTATTTTACTCCATGATTATTTTATTATTACCTACATAAAGATCAAGCCAATGAAAACTTTGTTGTGAGTAGGGAGGAAGCTCATATGACTCTGACCCATAACTGAGGAGTTGTTAGCTGCCAGAGGGAAGAGAAGCATTCTTTTCGAGATTGTGGCTACTGGTAGGCTTTCCTGTCATCCAGCGATGGTCCTACTCCCATGTACATGTGGCCAGCACTAATTTGGTTTACTGAGTAAAAACAAAAAAAAGACGACATGAAAGAGAGAAAGGCCGTCCCAGGCTATCTAAGAGAGATAGAGAAGCAAGATCTGGTCCTATTTTATTGTGTATATATTATGAAGTTCTTAAAGAACAGATTTGAAAAAGAATGCAGCAAACTTTAGAGTGACATCTTATAGTTTTAGATTGGGTGTGGTCAAATGAAAACTATTTGAGAATTCTTTTCCTTTCTCCTTGCCACAGAAGCACAGGAAAGCTCTACCATGTTTACTTTCAGCACATATTACTATGAGATTGAAGGAGGTAAGGAGACACCTTCTGTGACACCATTGGTCACTTTGGGAAATGATGAAGGAATGAAGAATAATGAACAGTGGCCAAAACATTAATAATGTTGATTTGTGTGTGTGTGTGTGTGTGTGTGTGTGTGTGTGCATGCATGTGCGGGCGTGCTTTTGCACATGCGCATATGTGTATCAAGGCCAGGAGACAGCCTCAGCTGTGACTATTTCGGCACCATCCATTTTCCTGAGACAGGGTCTTTCATTGGGCAGAGCTAGCCTAGGTGGCTATCAAGTCTCATGATCCTGTGTTTTCATTTTCCGCAGTGTTGGGACAAGTACATGGTTACACACCATGGGTTTATTTCCCCCATGAGACCTGGCATATAGTATTCAAGTCTTCATGCTTACAGGACAAGCACTTTACCTGCTAAACTATCATGCAGCTCTAGGGAAAGAACACAGTGCCTTTGAATTCATGATCCTCCTGCCTTAACTTCTTCGGATTTGCCTACTAGTTGGCTCAAGTCTGATGTTTTATTAAAACAATCCAAGCCACTTTCTAAGGTCATTTTCCTATTTCTCATATGAAAGTTCAATTTTCTATTCATGATTGTCTATGCCAATAATGTGCTATTTAGTTAATCAGCTAATAGAAACCAATGGCATATGTTACATTTTTTTATTCATGTAACTTTAAGTAAAACACTTTATGTTATTATGGAGCACATAGAATCTAGCCCAATTGCCAGACTACAGGAAGGCCAAATATTTTACTTTGGAATATATTTTTGCAACAGTAATGAAAAAATGGCCTTCTACATGCATCTTGCTAAAGAATTAGTTTAGAAAGAATCTCCAGGTTTTACTCTTGGACTCCAAGGTTGAAATTATTGACTTTCAACTTGGCTATCTTCAGTACCAATATATACCAGATTTAAAATATATCTAATCAGTAAAATAAGTTTATTAATTTGTGGGCCTACAGATTGCAGAAACCAAGGAATATTTGTAAGCAATTTACTGAAATTCCTAAATGATGAACACTATATAACTTGTATTATATTAAATTGTTGCAATTTAATATAACTTTTATAGTGCCTAGGTGAAACAAATGAATTTACTTCTATTTGGGCTAATGCTTTCTATTTTGGAATTTAAGTTGAATGTAATAAAGGATTTAAAAACACTTAGGAAAAATAATTGATACTACTGGTTTGAAAAACATTGGCACAGGGTTCCCCTTTCCTTTCCCAAAAGGTAATTTCTAAACAAGATCTCAACCCTGAGTTTAAATGTCTCTTGTGCACAATTCCCACTTTCCAAGTACAGAATGCCAAGTGCACAAAGAGCAAAGTTTAGTCAAAGTTCATCCTTAGGTCACCCACCCTGGAACCATCAATCTGGACAACCTCTGGGTAACCTCTTCCCAGCCTCAGATAGGAGCAGGAGCCTTTGCAGTCTTATTAGAGCATGCAACAATTAATTTGTCTTAAAGAGGAAATTAAACAGTCATGTACAGTGTAGAGACGAGGTCAGAAAGCAGACCTTGGGGTCCATTCACAAACTCTGTTTGGGGATCCTCCTCAAGCCTGAGGGGAGGTGGGGCTGGCTCCAAAGGGGAATAATTGTGTAGGACAAATCTGACAAAGCCTCTGTGACAAAATGAACATAAATGGGAGAGAAATGCAACCTGAGAACAAGCCTGCAGTGTTTGCAGGAGTGCGAACGCAAGCCTGCGTCTCAGAAGATGGGGTGAGAACTCGGGCAAAAATGGCTTCCCAAAATCATTGTGTATTAACCCAGAAAGTATAACACTGTTGTCCTTGAACTTACTTTTTGTTGTGTCCTAGACTTTTATTCATGAGCTAGAAGTTCTGTCATGAGGAAATGAGAGGGAAAAGGTCTGATGTGGAGTTCTATTGAGTCAGTGCTATTTGTGAATTCACAGTGAATCGAACCATTGTCTTCTGTAGATAGCATTTTTTGCACAATTAGAGAAGCTGAATACTTAGTATGAACAATACACATACAGAACTTTGAAAAAAATAGGTGAGATGCTACATATTCATAGCAATATAATAATAAAAACTTAACTAGTCTTACCCCCAAACTGTATGTGAAATCTATCTATCTATCTATCTATCTATCTATCTATCTATCTATCTATCTATCTATCTATCATCTATCTATCTATCTATCTATCTATCTATCTATCTATCTATCTATCTATAATCTATCACTATCATAAGTTTATTATAATGGACTTCATTATTTGGAAGCTAACATTTGCATAAATGAAATAGCTAAAATCATGACATGATATGTGAAATTTTTGTCACATTTATTAAAAAGCTGCTTAATTAATTCATAATAATAAAGTATAGATTTATTGAGTAAAATACTATACAAGGCATGTTGCTAAAGAAAAAAATTTAATAAAAAAGGTTAAATCAAGATTTCACAAATAACTTTCTCAAAGCAACAGAAGTTGAAGAGTAAAAACATTGGAAAAATTAAATTACTGTAAGCAAGGAAATTTATTTACAACATTCACAGAACACACTGTGTATCCTTAAGTTCACTGACAAATTACCATACATCTAAAAATATCCATATCTCATTGCAATTAAAATTTCTGATCTATAGAGTATATTCAATATTAATTCTTCAATTCTGCTAACTTTTGTTTAGCATATCAGTTTATTTAATTAAAAATACCAATTTTAATTAAACAATTTGAAAATAGAAGTGCTGTTACTTTCTAGCTTTATTTCCATACCACATCCCTTGCAGTAGAGTTTATATTCAGTAAATCAATCAGCCCTTCAGTTCCTCCCATGCCTCTTTGTACTCACTCTCTTTTCTTCACCTGTGTTTGAAATTTCCAGTTTTCCATATCTCATGTGGCAATGTCATTGAATTTTAATGGTCTTAACATAGGTGTAGTGCTTATCATATTTAATTATTAATATAATTTTATTACTTCTTTAAGAATCTCATGCAGTGTGTTTTGATCATATTCACTTCTCACTCCTTCTAACTCTTGCCTGATCTACTCCCAACCCTATCTCCTTCTAACTTTGTATACTCTTTTTTAAAACAAACTATGGAGTACAATTTGTGCTGCTCATATACTTACCGGTGAGTAGTCATCCACTGAAGCATGATGGATCTACCAGGGAACATACTGTTAAAGAAAACAGATTCTTCTTCCTCCAGAAGCCATTAACTGTCACTAACTACTCAGTTGGGATGGAGTTCATTAGCTACTTCCCATTGCATGTTAGAATGTTGACTAGCTTGATCTTGTGTTGGTTTTGCACACACATTCACAGCCCCTGTGAATTTGTCTATCCAGTAGTTCTGCCATGTCCAAAAAATGCTGTTTCCTGAAATGTATATGTTTTGCAATTTTCCTTTCCCCGTTCCCACAATACACATCTCAAACCACAGTCTCTTGTTCTCTTTCACTGACCATTTGTAGGTCTCTGTATTAATTGCCATCTACTGCAAACAGAAGCTTCATTAATTAGGGATAAGGGATACACTAATATAGGGGTATAAGTGTAAGAACTGGGGCAGTTTATTACCATGTCCAGTTAGCAGAATAATAGTTTTAAGTTTTCCCCTAGGACCTATAACCTAGTCAGCCACAAATTTTAGGCCTGGTTAATAGTACCAGTTTTGAGTTATAGCTTTTGGAAAGGACTTTAAATCTAACCAGAAAGTGGTCTAGTGCTCCCATACATTCATGCCACCATAGTACCAGTAGGAATATCTTGCCAGGCCTGTATTGTAGCTCATGCTATTGTGACTTGGTAAAACTGTTGATTATTCTTCAATTTTATAGCAAGCATAACAACATTCCAGTACAATGAGAGCTAACCAATAAGCTTCTGGGTCAGTACCATGTTGATTTCTTCATGCCCTATGACTCAAGTATGCATCTTCAGCAATAGGATTTTACTATCAAGGTAAGGTAACAAAGGGCAATGTCATTATCCTGTAATGTTTGGGGTGTCTATGAGAATCTACTGATATACAAATCAAAAAGGTAATCTATAATGACAATAAGAAGCTTTTAATTTGATAGTTTATGGTTTCTGGGTGGGGTGTTCCCCCATTATGTGGTAATTCCATTCAACCTCCATTTATATGTTATATGTATCTATATTTAGGAAGCTTCTATGGTAGTAGGCTTTCATTAAGTTTTTCAAAAGATCTTTTATCCTTATCTTCCTTCCTCTACTCTGCCTCCAACTCTCTCTCCCATTCAGCACTTCTTGTTCTCCTTTATAACATCTATGTACTATCCTCTTTTCATTGAAATATTCCCTCATGATTCTTTACCACTTTCATGACTTCTATAGGCACTCCAATTTAGACACAGAAATATAAAGATTCAGAGCTAGCATCCACATATCAGAAAAAACATGTGGCATTTACCTTTGGGAGTGTCAGTTAAATCACTCAAAATTACTTTCCAGTTCCTTTCATTTACCTGAAGCCCACATGTTTCTCTGTTTTATTAAACAGTTGAATAGTATTCATGTATCTATGTAACACATGTTCGCTATCAATCCATCAATTGATGGACAGTCTTTTCCCAGTCCCTAGTTTTGTGACTGGGAGTAGCAACGAACCTGGGTGAGTAGGTATTTCTGCAGTAGAGTCCTTTGGGGATATGCCCAGTGATAGTAAACCTAGATCAGCTGGTAGATCTATTTCTAAATTCTTGAGAAGTCTCCATTCTGATTTCCATAGTGGCTACAGTCTATAGTCCCACCAATAGTGAATAAGTACTTCCCTTTTCCCACATCTATGCAAACATCCCTTGTGTCTTTATTTATTCTGAATGGGGTAGAATGAAATCCTAATAAGTTTTAATTTGCTTTTCAGTGGTGGCCTAGGATGTCGAACATTTAAGAAAATGTCTTTAAGCAATTTGCATCTTGTAATTTGGAAACTCTGCTTGGTCCATGTCCCAATCTTCAATTGAGTTGTTTTTTTTTTTTTCTTGGTGTTTAGGATTTTACTATTACTGTATATTATAAACGTCAACCCTGTCAGGTGTAGAGCTGGGAAGTTTTTTTTTTTTCTCTTTCCATGGGCTGCCTCTTCTTCTGAATGATGGCATCCTTTGCTATACTGAAGCCTTTTAGGTTTCTGAGATCTTATTTGCCAATTGCTGGTTCTAATGCTTGTGTCACCAGAGTTTCGAAAATAATTTCCAATGCCAACAAATTGAAGCTTATTCCATACTTTCTCCTCTAATAGATTAAGGGTATAAAGTCTTAGGCTGAGATCCATTTGTAGTTAAGTTTTGTGCAGGATGAGTGGTAAGATTGTATTTTCATTTTTCTACATGCAACAATCCAGTTTACCAGAATAACTTATTGAAGATGCAGTCTTTCCTCCAATTTGTAATCTTTGCCTTTTTTCTATGATCAAGTAACTGAGTGATATGGAATTATGTGGGTTCTCAATTCCATTCCATGAGGCAATGAGGCTATTTTTATGTCAGTACCATGATGTTTTGATAACTATATCTCTGTAGTATAACTTGAAGCCAGGGATAGTTATACTTCAGGAATGTTTTTAATTATTCATTTGTCTGATGGTCATAAGGTTAGATGCTTATTTAATATCCCCATATGTTCCTTGGCTAAGGAACAAGTGCCCATATCTTCCCACATTCAACTGCTGATTTTATGAGAAATGTAAAAGTGTCTTTTGTTGCATGAAATGGATTCTCCAATTTGCAATATACTTTTCAAATTAAAACTTAGTGTTAATATGTCTACATTCTTTCTTTTCATTAGTAGAAACATCTTTATTCTTTTACCTAAGCTTAAAATTAGTCCATTAGTCAACTTTTCCTCCACTTTGGTTGACATTACCACTTTAAAATGCAAATAAGATGCTGCAAGGTTTTGCTTAAAACTTTACTGGTTTATTATTTTCTCTAACAAAAGATTTTAAAGTCGTAACATGACACAGCAACCTTTACAACCTTTCATCCACGTACCTCTTTGTTTCATCATCTGACCATTATTGTCTTCATTTCATTACCTGTTTATGTCCACTGCTAATGTGGAAAACAGCCATCTATTCATTCCCTCCCTTCTCAAGTTGGAGACCTACAGATGCTTTTACTCTGCTGACTTTCAAACTGATAGCCTTTTTTCTCATCAAGATGACTCCTATACATCGTTCAAGGCTGTTATGAATGTTATTTTTATAAAATGCTCCCCAACTCATGAGAAATGTGCACACTTTCTCCTCTGTACTTCCATGAAACCTTACTCTGTCCTTTATTCTTGTACCTTCTTATCATTTTATACTTTCCATATCCATATTTTTACTGGATATTTTTATCACATTGTGTTCTTTTGTGTGGGCACTGTGTGTGTGTGTGTGTGTGTGTGTGTGTGTGCATGTATGAAGACTAGAGGTAAACCCTGGGTATCATTCTTTTGATGATGTCATCAACTGCTTTTGGAAACATCTTTTCTTACTGGCCTGGAGGTCACGAAGTAGACTAGGCTGGCTGGTCAGAGGATCTTCATGTTTCTGTTCCTTGTGCTAGGATTATAAGCGCTCCACAAGAACACATATACACACATACACACACACACACACACACACACACAAATGCACTCAGACACACAGTTTAGTAGGTTTTTGGGGTGTAACTCAGGCCCTCATATTTGCATGACAAGTGGTTTACCAACGTTGTTTCTCCCATTTCCTAAAGTACATATGAAATAGGTAATGATCCATAAATGATATTTTGAAACCTCTGAAACTATTTAGTTGTGAAGCTTAAAAGAAGTCTGTGATTTTTAAAAGATGTCTACAAAATGACAGGTAGTGTAATGTTACTGTAGTTCATCATATATCATTACAATTGAAAAGGATACTGAATTTGAATGAGTGTGAATATGGTTTTATTTTTTTTCTTATTCACACCTTCTCTGTGAAGTCTTCTATGCACAGAGTATAAAGAATAAAAGCCCACAAGCATACAAAACCAGGCAATTTGCCTTTAGTCTCAGCATTCAGATACAATGAGGTAAGGAGGCTGTGGTGCTACTTAGTAAGGTCTAAAGAAAGTCAGGAGTGTGATGTGTTAATTAAGCCAGAGAAGGGGAGCACCCCAGTTCAAGGAGGAGGCCAAGAAAAATTAATATTAAAAGAGTGTGTAGGACCTGATCTGTTGAAAATCTTTGCTTGGCTGATTTCTGGCTTTATGGTGGTCATTAGCCTTGTATAGGTTTGGGAGGAGGAAATTATTTTTTCCCCTGACTTACTAGACTGTCGAGCTTTGGGTTTGTAGAGCTTAGGGACAATCCTAGAGCAAAGAAGATAACCTTGAGGCCTTTTCTGGCCATAAGAACAATACTCTCATAAAATGATTAAAAGTAATAATGTGCAGTCTATAAATTAATCAGGACAAATGGGGACATAAATTTTAGCAACTTTTTATCATTATGAGTTTGTATAAAGGATTTTGTTAGAAGAAATAAAAGCTTAAAGCCACTGACATGTGAACTATGTTTCCAGACAAGGAGATATGTGAACTGTTTCCAGACAAGGAGATAGCTGAACAAATGACTCTGTTTAATCACCTGTTCTATTCTTTATGATTTAATATATGACTCTCTTTTATATGATTGGATTTTAGATTTGATTGATTTTAGTTTTTAATTGTTAAATATGGACTTGATAAGATTTAGTTTTACGGGAATATAATTGGATGCAAATTAGGCTTTGTTCAAATTTAAATTGCAAATGTATTGGGAAAACTGTCAATTTTTTTTTAAAAATTTGCCTCAGTTTCTTCATTTGTAGAATTAAAGTGAAGAACTAGATGACCTTGAAGATTTTTATGAAACTAAGAAAACAGGGGAAATAACTGAGTAATTAATCAAGTCCTTCATCTTTCAAGTGATTATTTTGACTTCAGGAAGCCTATGAAAAATCTCTCAATCTTCAACTATGTGTATTCATTATCTACACATCATTGTCATGAAAATGCGTGATAACAACCATTTCATTCCTAACATAGGAGATATGTTTCTTTCTAGCAGACAAATTTTACACATGAAACATGATTGATTTCAAGCAATCAAACCTAACTTAAATTACTATAAAGCCATGCCAGCTTAAGAACTGCTTCAAATCTTTTTTCTTTTTTTAAAAAAAATTAAAGTTATTTATTTTATATTAATCACAGGTTATGTACTTTGTATCCCAGCTGTAGCCCCTTTCCTCATTCCCTCCCACTCTCCCCATCCCTCCCTCATCTCCTCCCTACCCCTTTCCAAGTCCACTGATAGGGGAGGACCTCCTTCTCTTCTATTTGACCCTAGCTTATCAGGTCTCTTCAGGGCTGGCTGCAATGTCCTCTTCTGGAGTCTAGCAAGGCTGCCCCTCCCTTGAGGGGGG